>PVKU01002569.1:0-220244 GCA_004027475.1 Anoura caudifer | reverse complement strand
AAAAAAAAAACCCACAAAAAAATTAAAAAACCGAATAACACCAAAACCGCTAATTCTTGCTGTTATCAATCTTGCGAAGCTGATTTTTCTGGTCATGAAGACTGTAGTGGCCGAGGGGTGACCGTATTATTTTTATTTTTTTATTTTTCCCTTGTTCAGCATTCAGTTTTCTCTGGCCTACTGTCCTCAGAGGTGTCCCTAGATTCTCTGCCCAGGGACCCAGGCGCGAACTGTGGTCGAGTGCCCACAAGCCCCGATGTTCCCTGAGTCTTCCTTGCACAGGTTCCAACTGTCCCACGAACACGGTTCAATCCCTATGGTGCCCAGCGACTGTGCGCCCTGTCGTGCCGGGTCTCCCTGGGTGCGCTGATGCACCGATCCCCTAGCCGCTGTTTACAATGTTGCACGGGCGCAGACAAAGGAGCTGCCGGGTCCCTGCTTGGCTGATCAGGGAGCGGCTGGTTTTTCAATGTCGTGTGGGCTCAGACAAAGGCGCGCGCTCCAGCTCCCGCGTTCGATTCTCCCGGGGCTATGAGATCTTAGCTCCTGTCTGTGAGATTTCAAGCAACCAGGTTTATGCTGGCGTGGCGGGTCCCTGCTTGGCTGTCCAGGGAGCGATGTCCCAGCTCCCTCCCCTGAGACTTACAGCCAGCCCTGGCCCGGTTTCTCAGCCCCCGCCCTGGTCTCTGCACCGCCGGAGTACTTTCCTTACCGTCCGGTTTTTCAACGTCCACTGCAATTTTTGATAATCTGTTTTCAAATATGCTGTGTTTCTGGTGTCTGTTTGCTGTGCTGCTTTGAAAAATGTCCCAGTTTAAGACCTATGTGTGGGAGGCAAAGAGATGTACGTCCTCTTACCATGCCGCCATCTTCTCTCCCTCCAAGGGTGGCATTTTCAATCCCTGGTCCGGCACTGATCCCTAGTCTGGGCTTGTGTGGGAGGCAATGACTGATGTTTCTCTCTCACATAGACATTTCCCTCTCCTTCTCCTCTCTCTAAAAGGAATGAGAAAAAATGTCTTTGTGTGAGGATTAAAAAAAAAAGTTTGCCCTGCCACGTGGAGGGGCATTCAAAAAGGTTATAGTTGGTCATCTCTTGCAAGCAAGGCCTCTAATTCAAATTCTTCTAGGTAGTTAAGGGAGGGGGGCCAAAGTCTATCTTGAGCCTGCTCCTAAAGTTGCCTCTTACTCAAACAATCTGCTACCACAAAGGCACATCTTGGGGTGACTGGTTCTGAAACCCACAGACATGTGTGGTACAGGTGCCTAGAAGGTAAAGGAGTGTCACTGGTTGAGATCCAGGGACTGTGGGCTGAGCAGGACCTCACAGATGCTGTCAGAAGCAGGAAGTACAGATTTTTGAACAAACCTCACATCAACTAAATGAGAACTAAATGTCTGTTGTGGGTTGTGTGTTGTATGTTCAAAAAGGCCACCAGGATCTCTCCCCTAGAGGACCCACATAGAACCTCTCCGTGGTCTTGGTCATTTGTAAGTATGGACAAAGGTGTGTCTCCATTGCAGGAGTTTCTGCAGTTTACAAAACATACACACACACATACAACCCAACTTACCTACAGAACCTTCCTTTCTGTTGGGCCTGCTGCAGAGATGGCCCCTACCACTTGGGACTACAGTATCTCCTTTGAAAGATATTAGAGGAAAAAATGATTCCTTGCTAAATTGGTAAGGCAGACTTTATTCAGGACCATTGTGATAGGTGTAGGGATGGATGACTGCAAAGGGATTTTGCAATCAGGGACAGAGATGAGGCTCACCTACAACAAGGGAAAGTGAGAATTTACAGCCAAGGAGCAGAGTGCTCAGGGGTGTCAGTGATGGAAAACTACTAAGAAAAAACATTGAGGGTAATGAGAGGTTCTATCTACACCGATTTGACAGAATTCTTGCGGAAGGCATGGCACGGAGATCAGGTATCACCCAAGGGATCATGGGGGATGAGGAATTCAGTCAAATTTTGAGGGTGAAAAACTCTGGCTAAACTGACTTAGCAGGAGTCTCGCTAAAATTGAACTCTTAAAGATATTGTCAAGGTCAGGAACTAGTTGAAAAAGAGCTCAGAGGAACTGATAGAGTTTGGTCAAGGAGAGAATCTTTGTCAAATACAGCAACAGGAAACCATGGTCCCTCCCTGAGATTCTTTCACACTTTGGGGTGAAGTTCTGATCAACCATCTGCTGATGATTATCCAACTATTCTTAGACATGAACTTGATGCCACTAGGAACATTCTCTTATTTTAGAATAAAACTTTCAGCAGAGGTCTCAAAAGTCAGCATAGCTTACAGAGGATGTCTGTGTGTTTGCTTCTGAGTTCTTTCTGAGAGCATTTATGAGCACTCATTGTGTATTTACATGTTGTTGACAATGGTAATTGGAAGGAAGACTTTCTAACTAAACGTCAAAGATACATACCTGCCATGTATTTAAGAAAAAAAAACTACTCTTAAAATATCAGCTTCTCTGTAATAAAAATCACTTAAGAATTTATGAAGGGGAAATAGAAAAGTGAAAATTGATCAGGCTACTTACTCCTTAATTCTGCTTTAGGGATGCAATGAAACTCTCAGTATATGTGCCCAGTGCCTCAGCACTGGTGAGATTTCCAGGTTATTTTGTAGAAATGGGAGTAAACGACTGTTTTAGACCAAGAGGTCCCTCCCACCCCACCACAAAGGGACTCTATAAAGCACCTTGGATAACTCTTCTTTGGTGGCAGGAGGAAAATAAGGAAGGAGGACTTCATACTTTGCAAATGCCAACAGCTCTTTCAACATACTTTCCCTTAGGTTTTTCTCTTTCTTTCGTCATTAGAAAGCTTGAAAACCAGTCAGGAGAATCCAGTTTCAGGTATGATAGAGATACTCCCCAGGTCCTGCCGATCACACTCCTGAGGTTCTTGATTGCTGATGTCTTCTGTTTGAGAGCAGGGCAGGGCAGCTCCAGCTGTGGACTCCCTGCAGACCTGGCTCAGTCCTTGACTATGAGGATAGTAGAAGCTTCCCTGTTCCCTTGGCTCCCTTCATACCTCCCCATCCTGACAGCTGGTAGGGAGGTGTTCTTTTTTGCAGAAACACATCAAAGTGATGCTAAGTCCAAACCTATTCATTCAAATGATTTTTTTAACAACGGCACCTAAGCAATTTAATTGGGAAAGGAAAATCTATTCAACCAATCGTGCTAGGACAACTGGATATCCATGTGGAAAAATAAAGAACCTTGACCTGCTTCACACCATCCATCAAAATCACCTGAAGATGGATCACAGATCTAGCTGAAGAAACTAACATGATAAACTACTAGAGTAAAACATAGAGCTATCATCACAACCTCGAGCTTGGCTACATAGCTCCTAGAGAGGACAAAAACCATAAAAGCATGAACATTAATAAATTAGGCTTATCAAAATTAAAGTTCCTATGCATTTAAAACACAATCAAGAAAACTAGTAGGCAATTTATAGACCGGGGAGAGTAATTCACAACACATGTATACGACAAATGACTGGTGTCTAGTGTAAAAGAATTCCTGCAACTCAATAATAAAAAAGACAACCAAATAAAAATGGACAAAGGACTTAAACACTTCACAAAAGACAATGAAATGGCAATAAACATGAAATAGCATACAATGTTCCTCAAGAAATGCAAATTAAAATCACAATGAGTTACTGCTGTACACCCACTAGAACGGCTAAAATAAGAGAGAATGGCAGGGGCAGGCAATCAGAACTCCAATACATTGCAGCAGGAGCATAAAACAGTGCCTCCTGTTTGGCATTGTTTTAGAAGTTAAGCATACATCTACCTTATGACTTAAGTATTTATCCAAGAGAAATGAAAACCTGTGCAAGAATGTTTGTAGCAACTTTATATATGGGATGAGGCAAAAGTCAGTTTACAGTTATTTGCATGGAATATAATAAGAATTAATAAATAAGGTTACAAGAACAAGCTCTGTGTTTTGCATGCTCACAACTCCAAACCTACCTTTGCTCCATCCTGTATAACAGCCCTGGACTAGGACCATTCTGCATGACCATGGACAGAAGACATAAGCACATTGTGGTTCGTCTGTTCACTGAAATCTCACTGAGCAATACAACAGGAGCAAATGGCTGACACATGCAATAACGTAGGTGCATCTCTAAAACATTAAGCTGAATGAAAGAAGCCAGACCTCTCCCCTCCCCAAACCTACATGTGTAAAATTCTAAGTGAGGCAAATTACATTACGGTGATGGAGATCAGATCGGTGGTTACATCCAGGGAGGGGATCTGAGGGGGAAGGGTAGAGAGACTTTCTGGGGCAACAGCAATTCTCTGGGCTTTGATGGGCACTTGTTGAGACTGACTGGACAGGACGCTGAAGATCTGAGTGCTTCATTGTGTGTAAATTTAATTTCAATTAAAAATAGAAAGTTACTGGAGGAAGGTGGTCAAAAGGTACAAACTTTCTGTTATTGGATAAATAAATATTAGGAATGTATTGCACCGCAGGATGACCAGAGTTGCCAATACTCTGTGATATATAGGACAGTTGTTGAAAGAATAGATCCTAAGTGTTTCCATCACAGAAAAAAAAATATCCATGAAAAGATAGATGTTAACTAAACTTACTGTGGTAATCATTTCACAATGTGTATGAGCCAAACTGTTATCCTGTATACCTTAAACTTATTCAGTGATTACATTAACTATATCCTAATAAAACTGGTAGAAAAAAGTTAAAATAAAAGCCACAGACAAAATAATGCCATGTTGATTGTTGTTAGCTAAAGAGAGTTTTGTTTGTCTTGTAAGTGTTCCATGCAGAAGATAGAGCAGTGCCTAGGAAGGGGCTGATGGCCAGGGTGACAGAACACCACCCCCCAGAACTGACCTGCAGCTGCAGCAGCAACATGAGTCTGGGACAGAAGGTGGGCAAGGGCAGTGGAGAAAGGGGATGAAGAGAATGGCCTCATTCATTTAAATGAAATGGATTCTAAAAGACTGAGACACGACGGTGGGCCTCGTAAGAAATATGTTGCAATAGCACCTGGATTGGATTGGCCAGTAAAATTGCTTTCTTTGTGCCCTCAGGCTTCACTGACAGTGTCACACAAAGCCCCAGGCCTAGGAGATGCTCAGTGAATAGGTGTTAAGGCATGTTCTTCTGGTGGGTATTTCTTTCCTACCTCAACCTACCTTAAACTCATCTTCATGCCTTAACCAGCTAGTGCTAGGACAGGCATGAGAAAGGCCAAGTTGCAAAGGCAGGCCCAAGGAGATGATGCTGGAAAGGATAATGCAGAGGATTATGCCTGTCTTAGTCAGCTCAAAATACTATAGCAAAATACCATAGACTGGGCGAATGGCAACAGACATTTATTTCTTTTGGTTCTAGAAGCTAGAAGTCTAAGATCAACGTGCAGGTTACTTTGGTTTCCGGTGAGGCCTCTGCTCCTGGCTTGTAGATAGCCACCTTTTCACTGTGTCCTCACATGGTCTTCATTCTGTGTACCTGGAGGAAGGAAAGGAGGGAGGGAAGGAGAGAGAGGGGGAGAGAGAAAGGGGGAGAGAGAGCACGAGCGAGCAGGATCCGGTATCTCTCCCTCTTCTCATAAGGCACTAATTCTGTCAGATTCGAGTCCTACCCTTATGACCTCATATAACATTACTTTCATAAAGGCCTCATCTCCAAATGCCATTTCACTTGGGATTAGTGCTTCAGCATGTAAATTCTGGGGGGACACAAACCTTCAGTTCATCACAATGCCAAAGGAACAAATTTTGCAAAGACTGCAGGGTGTGGAAGAAATTTGCTCCTTCCCTGCTGGTGGATAGCTTTTAGAAAATAGCCTTTTGTTGCATTAACCAAATTGAATTTGAATCACAGGCAAGCACTTTTATTTCCTCAACCTCCTGAGCTATCTAGTCCTTCCAGTGGGGCAGCCCTTTTCCAGGCACCCAAATCATTTATCATGAGTTAAATAGCTTGTAAGTCAAGGCATGTACTTAAATGAATTAGAGAAAGCCAGGGTTTCATGCTTTTAACTGATTGCCAGGATGAGAGAGAATGGCTAATGGGACTCCCCTTGGGGTTTTGTCACATGTGTGACGGCAAGAATAGTGACCTGTCCCAAACAAAGCCCAGAGGGGCAGGAGCAAAGAGAAATCAAACCATTGTCTACACTGGGGAAAGGAATTCAGAGTGTTCAGGATCAGCTTGATTTTCCTGATCATTCTCTAGCAATTGGTGGGAGCCCTTCAAAGTTATTTAGAGTTCCTTTCCATCTAGAAGTAGGTTGATTCCTAGCTGACACTCTAAGTCCTGAGGCTGGACTTTTTAATCTCACTGCTCACTGGTTTCCATTTCTCCTCTGGCCTGCCCTACCCTGTGGAGGGAACTGAAGACCTCATACAGACGCCCAGCACAGATTGGGCCTTCAGGTGAGGCTGGGGGGGGGGGCCCTATTTGAAAGTTTCTGGATGCAGCTGGATTTTAAACTTGAATATTTAAAAGTGCATATTGATCACAAGAATTTAACTACAACGTCACTAAAGTCTTAACATAGATTGCAATAGTCTTAAAGTCTTCAATAAAGTCTTCCCTACTGTTTGAACGTGTGTCAGAATAATTTTTTCTTTAGCAGCGTGATAGCTCCATGAGGGTACGAACTTTGTCTTTCTGTCCCACGAATGTGTCCCCAGAACTGGGGCAGAGTTGAGAACCCTGGCTTCTCACACTGAAGATTTGTTGATAAACAGATGCTGACATGAGTAATCTCATTTGCTCCCTTCATCAACACTGAGGTAGAGTCTTGTCCCACTATGGAAGAACAATGAAGCTTACATGGTTTAAGGGATTTATTTCTTGTCTGCCTGCTAGTAAGAAACACTCTGTGGAGGGATTGTTCTTTGCTTTGTCTTATGTTGCAAATACCTTTTAATATGAAGAATTAAGAAATAGCTTTGAAGGTGGTAAATTCTAAATAAATCTTCAGACAATATAGCAAGAACTATGTTTATTGAGAATTTGCTCCTTGCAGGCCTCTGTATTAACTTTAATCCTCATGGTAACCTAATGATGCAGGAGCTATTGACAGTATTATTTTAATAGCTTTATTGAGTATAATTCCACATATAATCAACTGCACACATGTCAACAGTACAACTGGTAAATTTTGACATATATATATACACCTGTAAAATCATCCCCACAATCAAGAAACTCATTATCATTACCCCTGAAATAAACTATGAATCACACCATCTTACTGATAAGACAACTGGTTTCATCTGTGTGATGGCTCACAGACACTGTTGGGGAGCCAGGACTTTACATCACGTTGGCAAGATTTCAGAACCCTCTCTCTTTCCACAACATCAGCTGTGTGTCTCTCTCACTTTCTCTCCCTTGTTCCCTCTGTCTGTGTCTCTGTCTTTGTTCCTGTCTCTCTTTCTCTGCTATTACTGATAACCCAGTATGTGTTAATGGCTTTATATTTGGATGCTCAATACTGTCATCCTAAACCAATAACAAAGATAACAACAATGAAAATTATAACTAATAGGTATTACAAGTTGCTGGAACAAGCTCTTTAAATATGCTGTCATAATTAAAGCAATATAGCCTGTAAGAGCTCAGCTTTGCCATCAGGCTGACCCAGCTTTGAACCCCAGCCCCACATTTACTGAGCAACCCTGGATGATCTTAACAAGCCTGCTGCCTTGGCATCCTCATGGGCAATGGAGAAATGATTCCCATCTCAGAACTGGTGTGAGGGCCACATGGCAGAATTACATAGCGCAATCCTTGATAACAGCCAGTAGCCCCCCAAAACTGTAATTATTATTAATAACACCATAGCAATTTTCTAAAACAATACATTGCCCCAAATTTTAAGCAATAATTTTTCTCTTTCAAGCATATGGTAGTTTCCGGCCAGGTAAATAACTACGCACCAGAGCACATCTCAAATTGCCATTCAGCAAACGCTTTGTGGAACACCAGAAATACGGTAGTACTGAGAAGGGACAGAGAAAATTGGAAATGGTCCACATCTTGATTAATTTCCTTCTTTGTAAGTTTATTTTCAGTAAAAGCTTCTTGAGCAAAAGATATGACTCTATTAGATCTTAGTAGCTTTAAAAAATGAAAAAGAAGTCCCCACCTACGCCCCAGGTGTTAGGCCAAGGGTGAGTTTCACAGCCCCTGACTGGCCCCGGTTTCACTGGTTTTGGATGCCATGGCTCCATTACATACAGTATGATTGCCATCCAGCAGATCAGCAAGAAATTTGAAAAACATTTTCCAGGTCTTGTGGTCAATACAAAAATCAAGTAAATGAATTATTATTGAAATAAATAGTGAGTCTGAATGTTGAAGAGATCAGCAGGTCAAGGCTGGAGAGAAATTAATCAGTGTAAAAAGTGTGGTGGAAGAGTGCCAACTTAAATGGATTTTTTTAAAATTAGCAAGTGACAAATAATCACAGCTAGGGTGTGATTCATCTCCTTTTGATGTCACTGAAATATCATCCTGGAAATCTTGGTCTTCTAGACATGCTCTAAGCGGTGGTCAGACTGTAAATTGCCTGCTTTGGAAATCTGGTCATTTGCCTTCTGTTCAATAAGGAGATGGGATGGCTCACAAAGATATTCTCTGTGCATCCTTACTCCTCAAGTAGCTTGGCTAACACTCAAACATGGGGCAACATAAAGATGAAATAAGTCGGCAGGCACGTGTTCTTTCTTCTTTTTAAACTAAGCATGCTGGGAAGCAGGGCCTGTACCAACTCTGAATGCACAAAGGAATAAAGCCACCGTCCTCATCTCTTGAGAGCTATAACTTTGATTCTAGTTAGGGCAACTACGTATATCCACACTTAAAAAAATAAGCACTAGTGTATGGCTAAAAACAAGCACCACATGAGAGGTATGGATATAAAATATTTTTGTAAGGGAAAAATTACTTTGAATTAGAGCCAGGTTGCCCAGGGGTGGAAGTCAAGCAAAGCTTTATGCAAGAGGTAAATTTTGAGCTGGACCTGGGGTTCAATTTCATTAGGAAGACTGTAGAGAATAGCAAAAGCAAATACTCAGAGAATAAAAGCCTGCTTTGCATTTAAAGTCTTGCTGATCACGTTTTCCTCTGCCCGGTCCACCAGAACCACAGCTCCTCCCGGTGCTCTGGGGTCTTGGAACAGGGTTCTTGCATTTCATTCATCACGCCAACATATCAGTCTATTGCTAGATTCCATCAATCACTGTACCTTTTGTCTGTATTAGCTAAATCTTGCTGGTTATATAAAGGGCACTCACAGAGGTGAGTATTAAGAATGACTCTGGTTTTTGGTTCATGCATCTGGAGGGATGGTGGTGTTACTAAGTGAAGTAAGAAATGTTAAAAAAATTAAAAGACCTTATTTTAGGGAAAGATCCTGAGTTTAGCATTGATGAAGTTGAGTTTGAAGTGACTTCAAGACATTTGGTGGAATTAACTGTAGTTAACTTTGAGTGTTTTATTACAGAAACTGCCATTATCTCTTTTTCACTTTTCTTTCATTTGCAAATTTTGCAAAATACATAATGAGCATGAGAATTTTGCAAAATACAAAATGATTATGTATTATTTTAAAAATGGAGTCATAAAATAGTAATAAAAATATAAAAAATTAAGGAATTTAAAAATGAATATACTCATTGTGAGGTTTTATGTTATTTTGATCCAAATCATTTATAAAAACACAAAGCACCAGGTTTCAAGGCTTCATTGCATTAACTATCTTCAACTCCTGCAACAAATTATCTAGAAAATGTGTGTGGCTCAAACACAATAAAAATTTATTCCTTGCTCATGTAAAACACAAAATAGTGCTACTCATAAGTGAGAGCAGCCTCGTCCAAGGTGGATTCAAAGACCTGGCGCCTTTCATCTGGTGCCTGTTCAATAAGGCAGATACCAACTCCCAAGTGTGTCTTCTAAGGTAGCGGTGCTTACCTGCATCAGCTGATAGAAGAACTAAGAGCATGGGGGATTTTCCAGGGCATTCTTCTTTGTGCCAGGCCTGAAGATGGCACAAACCACTCCTGCTCATATTCCATTGGCTGGAACTGCAGTGGAGGCTGGGAAATATATTCTAGCTGTGTGCCCAGTAAGAGGAGGAAACAGATTTTGCAACAAGCTGGGAAAATTCTGCCTCAGGTGCCAAGTATGTGTATTTCATGTTTTCCCCCTAGGATGGTAACTGATTGGCATCTTTTCAGTTTGTCCTTTATTATCTGGCTAACATTTCTGTATCCACATACACATAAATGGATAAAGTAGATGGAATATCAGTAGCCTTGGTAAAATTTAGAAGTATATTTAAACACTTCTCTGGAATATCAATCTAATAACTTACATGAAAGAAAATGAGGTTAGATTGAAAAGATTTGTTCTAACTGAACCAATCACTCATCTTTTAGTGAATATCAATAATTACATTAAAATTTATTTTAGAAATTCATGGAGATCAATGTGGAATATTTTTTGGTCTTGGCTCCTAGAATCTATAATCTGAATGTTAGTACCATATTTACAAGAGTTTTTAAAATCTGTATAACACACTAAATTTTGTCTGCAGATAAATAAATAATATGATTCTTAAATACAATGCCACTGTTTTTCAATATATGTAAATATTATTAGGATAAATAAAATGCATATTTTAAAAAGATGCTACATTTACAGTCACTTTTTGCCATCAACTATTTTGTTAATAATTTAATACTAGAGGTACAACTACTATCAAGTGAGATTATGAAATTTTCAATTTTGAAAGGAGATCATGATTTTTATTTCCAGAAAAGAATTATAGAAACTAGATGACAGTCCCACCAAAACAACCAACAACTGGACATAATACATGAATAATAGTTTGCAAGATACTGGATGCTATGACTGAATTGTGTTTCTCCTAAATTCAATATGTCGAAGCCCTACTGCCCCTCTGGCCTGCCCTGGCATGACTGTATCTGGAAATGGGGCATTTGGAAGGTAAACTAAAAGAGGTCATGAGGGTAGGGTTCTAATCCAATAGGATAAGTGGCCATAAGAAGAGGAAGAGGAAGAGGAAGAGGAAGAGAGCTCTCTTTTCACACCCATTTAGAGGAAAAGCCGTGTGAAGAGAGTAAGAAGATGGCCATCTGCAAGAGGAAGAGAGTTCTCAGTAGAATCTGATCATCCTGGCACTCTGACCTCAAACTTTAACCTCCAGAACTGTGAGAAAATAAATATTGGTTGTTACAGCCACCCCATCTATGGAATTTTGTTAAGGCAGCCCAAGCAGACCAAAACTCTAAGACATCAGACTGCAAAGGACAATGATCCCTGAGAGAGGTGAAACAAGCAGGTGAGCCCTCTGAGGTCCCAGCTTAGTCCCTGAGAGTTTCCAGGCAGGGAGGGGAGGGGAGCTCAGGCTGGGCCAATCATGACTAGGAAGTTCAAGTTTCCAGGTAAGAGTACAGAAGGAGAAAGTGTTGTACAGAGAGGATATTTTGCATTTGTATAGAGCATCCCCTCAAGTGTTCAGCTGAGTGCTGATCAGCACAGGCATGTGAGGAAACCACCTGAGTCTGGGGAAAGAACCACCTGAAAAGAATAAAGGTAACAGTGTCTGTTGCTTACATGCAGTCCAAACCAGTGTCAATTTCTGCTAGCCCAACTGAAAACCTTAAGACGCATAGATCACTGAGTAGACTGCACAGCATGTTCTTGCCTCTGTAGTGGGAATAACTGACCCGAGAGTGAACACTGCTACGGTCCTGTGTGACAAATATTAAAAACAAGATCTGAAATAATCAAATGATTTTCAAGCAACTTAATTTCATCCTAGAATGTAGTTCAATCATGTTTAGAGAAAAACAAAAATATCTAGCACTCAACATGTTAAAATTTACAATGTCTAGCATCAAATAAAAAAATTCCATGCATGCACAAAAATAGGAAAATACAACTTGTGCTGAGGTTAAATCAATTGAAACTGATCCAAAGTGACACAGATACTAGAATTAGCATAGAAAGCCATTCAAAAAGTTATAACTATTCCATGTTAAAAAGTTAAGTAGAGAGACATGAAAAACAAAGCAAAAGGCCCAAATTCAGCTTCTAAGAATAAAACTATAATACGTGGTATGAAAAATACACTGGACTCCAGCTAGGTGATTTCTTCTACAACCAGCCCTCTTATTAGGGTTCAAAATGATTTTCTGACCATTAGAAATTGCTGTGCATCATGAATTTTAGGGGTTGCTTGAGAATAGTTGAAACCATGAATGTTAATTCCTCAATGGTTTAGTGTCCATTTAGATTTATAAATGTAAAATTGTACCTGGCCCCAGAAGTTACAGTTTTGTTGGGAAGACTAAACATGCATGAAGGGAAAAGAATGGAGGCTGAGGAGAGGAGAGCATGAGCATTCGTGTGGCTGTTCTCTGTCAGATGGCTCTATTTTTTCTTTTTTTTGCTCAATCCCCCACCCTGCTCCCGTTCCCTAGAGCTGTCACAGATAGAGCTGTTCTCTATCTATGAGTCTGTTTCTGTTTTGCTTGTTAGTTTATTTTGTTCATCAGATTCCACATATGAGTGAAATCATATGGCACGTGTCTTTCTCTGACTGGCTTATTTTGCTTAGTATAATGTTCTCCAGGTCCATCCATGCTGTTGCAAAGGGTAATAGTTCCTTTTTTTTTTTTTTTTACAGCTGAGTAGCATTCCAGTGTGTAAGTGTACCATAGCTGTTTTATCCACTCATCTACTAATGGACACTTTTTAGTTTGATGTAGTGTCATTCGTTTATTTTTTTTCTTTTGTTTCCCTTGCCAGAGGAGCTGTGTCAGAAAAAAAAAGAAAACCCATGGCTTCATTCTGTCTGAGGGCCTTCTTCCTCTGGTGAGGCTGAGGCGCAGCCATGTGAGGTCAAGCCCCAGTTTCTGGGTGTCACACGCAGCACTGCTTGGGTCAGACACTGAAGACACAGCAGGTAACTCCAAATAGGCACAGAGACAACCGTCATTCAATTGTGTGGGGTACAAGGGGGCTGAGGGAAGCTCTACCGGAGAAGTGGTTGCAGGAGCCTTAGCCAAACCTGTGGGTCACTGGGCGGTGTTTCTACTGGGGAAGAGCTGCCAGGAGAGAAAATTCTGCCAGCTGGAGGGCAGGTGTAACTGAAACTGGAACGCTGAGGAACACACCTGGGTGAGAGAGAAAAGGGAGGGGCCGCAGGGCCAGGTGGCACAAAGCAGCCACTTATGCAAGTGGTCGTGGCCATTTGAATAAATAGACAGTGAGAGGAGTAAAGAAATTGTTAGAAAAAATGGAGTTATTTGATAAACATTTGAAAAACTATTTTATTGGTTTTCCCCTGGTAATTAAAATCAATATACATTCATTCTATGTAATTTGAAAAATTTAGAGACATTTGTACAAAACACTACAGAAAATAAATATTATCTATAGTATTTTCATGAATGAGTGTATGTGTTTAAATGTCTACATGTACATCTATATATGTAGGTATCCATAACTATATACATATATATTTTCAGTCTTTTTCCTAGACATATGCTTTCCAAATACAATTGGAATCATACTCTGTAGAGGTATTTAACATGTTTTAATTTTTATTTAAATTTATACAGCAGTTATGTTTAAATGCCATTTGAGAATATAGTCTTAATGGCAAAATGGTATCACATCTTATGAATGTAGTCTAATATTTTCATATTATCCCCTATTTTTAAACATTAGCTAACTTGTAATTTCATGACATTTCCACATGACACTGAAATTCCTATGAATAAATTTTATGTATATTTCTAAGTATTTTCTGGCAATAAGTTACTGGAAATTCTACACATTAGAACCAAGCATATACACATATTTTAGATTTATACTTACTGTCCAAGTGCTTTCCATGTAGGTTATAGTAAAGACTATATTATTTTATTTTTTAAAAATATATTTGATTGATTATGCTATTACAATCATCCCATTTCTCCCCCATCATTCTCCTCCACCCTGCACACCCCCTCCCACCCACATTCCCCCCTTTAGTTCATATCCATGTGTCATAAGTTCTTTAGCTTCTACATTTTCCACACAATTCTTGCCCTCCCTCTGTCTATTTTCTACCCACCATCTATGCTACTTATTCTCTGTACCTTTTCTCCCTCTCTCCTCCTCCCACTCCCCTGTTGCTATCCCTCCATGTGATCTCCATTTCTGTGGTTCTGTTCCTGTTCTAGATGTTTGCTTCATTTACTTTTGTTTTAGGTGTGGTTGTTAATATCTGTGAGTTTGCTGTCTTTTTACTGTCATATTTTTTATCTTCTTTTTCTTAGGTAAGTCCCTTTAACATTTCATATATTAAGGGCTTGGTGATGATGAACTCCTTTAACTTCATCTTATCTGAGAAGGGCTTTATCTTCCCTTCCATTCTAAATGACAGCTTTGCTGGATAGAGCAATCTTGGATGTAGGTCCTTGACTTTCATGACTTGGAATACTTCTTTCCAGCCCCTTCTTGCCTGTAAGGTCTCTTGTGAGAAATCAGCTGACAGACTGATGGGAACTCCTTTGTAGGTGACTGTCCCCTTATCCCTTGCTGCTTCTAGAATTCTCTCCTTCATTTTAATCTTGGCTAATGTAATCATGGTGTGCCTTGGTGTGTTCCTCCTTGGGTCCACCTTCTTTGGGACTCTCTGAGCTTCCTGGACTTCCTGGAAGTCTATTTCCTTTGCCAGATTGGGAAAGTTCTCTTTTATTATTTGTTCAAATAAGTTTTCCACTTGTTGTTCTTCTTCTTTCCCTTCTGGTACTCCTGTAATTTGGATGTTGGGATGTTTAAAGATGTCCTGGAGGTTCCTAAGCCTCTCCTTATTTTTTTGAATCCTTGTTTCTTCATTCTTTTCTGTTTGTTTTTTTCCTTCTTCCTTCTCGTCCACTCCATTGATTTGAATCCCAGTTTTCCTTCCATCTCTATTGGTTCCCTGTGTGTTTTCCTTCATTTCACTTATTGTAGCCTTCATTTGTTCATCTAATTTGTGAGCAAAATCAACCAATTCTGTGAGCATCCTGATCACCAGGGCTTTGAACTGTGCATCTGATAGGTTGGCGATCTCTGTCATTTAGATGAATTGGCTCTGGAGATTTGATTTGTTCTCCGGTTTGAGCCATTTTTTATTTTATTTTTTTTTATTTTTGGTCTGGTCATGGATGTTACGTAGCGAGGGGTGGAACCTTAGGTGTTCCCCAGGGCAGGGCAGCCCAGTCACTGGGTTGTGACGCTGTATGTGGGGACAGGGTCCAAGAGAGAACAATGGCACTTCCTCCACTTTCTCTCGATTCCAGTCTCTTCTGCCACTTCCCCTTCGCCTGGATTTTCTGAGTGTGAATGTGGGACCACCTAGTCAGCCAGCCACCTTGTGCGGCCTCACTGGGTCTGCCCGTTGCCACCTCGTGCCCAGGGTCCACTAGCTGCCACCTGCACGCTGGGATCTTCCAACTGCTGCTGCTTGCATACCCAGTCCGCACCTCCACTTTTTCTTGCCATGACTCCACCCCTCTTACCGCTCTGGATGAATGGTTGTTGAACTTCTGTACAGTTCAATTTTTTATCAGTTCTGGTTGTTTTCTTGTTTCTAAATCTTTGTTGTCCTTAATTTTGGTTGTGAGAGGAGGCACAGTGTGTCCACCTAAGCGTCCATCTTGGCCAGAGTCAGTAAAGACTATTTTAATATTATATTCTAATATAAATACTAAGAGCATGGGTCCTGGAGTCAGAAGTCCTGGGTTTGGCTACCTGGCTCAGTTATTTACTGGCAGGGTCATCTTCAACTATTTGTAACATCTTTCCAGGTCACAGTTTCTTTATTTGTAAAACGGGAATAATGATACCGGCACTGAGCTTCTAGAGAGACTGTGATGATTTAGTAGGCCAATAAGAAAGCCCTTTACAAGGCTTAAAGCATATATAAGTGTTTGTTGTTAGCATTACTGACGTGATTCCAAAGCTTGTTTCCTCCCTGGTTGCCACTAGAAATATGATGCCCCAGCTTGCTCCTGCGAACAGCCACAGAGATGAGAGCAGTGTGAGTGAGGCTGTTTTGCAGGGCTAACAGGAGTGGAGGACGAGGCTTCCAGGCCTTCCGCTGGAAATCTCCATAATGGGATTTATGTCTCTCTGACGTCTGGCACCAACACTGCATGGCCTGTGGGAAAAAGGGTCAGAGAGTCATGCATGGCTATTCTAACTCATTACCATAAATGTGCTTGGAATTGAAGAAGAGAATTAACTAAGGGCAAATGGGTTAAAGGCAGTGTCTGCAGCTGGCATTTACCTTCAGTGAGATTAAAATGTTCAGCTGAATGAGTTGATGTCATATCTCTGCGATCTGCACGGACACATAATGAAATGAAAATGTAATGCAAATTCAAACTCCTCTCAAGAGTAGGTGATATATTTGTTCTTTCTCTGCATATTTGAAAGAAATGTAAACATCAGGGAGAAAAGACAAGTGAGGATGAGCATCTGAAGATGCAAGGGGGAGGGGCAGGCGATGTTGCAGGGATGAGAAAGGAAGAAAATGGCAGACAAATCGGCCTCTTGGAATCAATCAGTTACACTAGCTTTCCTCATAGGCACCACCCTGGGGCTTTGCTGCGTGGGAAGTATGCACCAGAGCACTGGAGATTGGGAGCTGTAACTCTTTGAGAAAGAGAGAGAAAAAGAGGAGAAAGGAAGAAGGGAAAGAAGGAAGGGAGGAAGGAAGGGAGAGAAGAAAAGGAAAACTAATTGAAGGTAGTCACAGCAAATGCGTTAAAAGAAAGCTTGAGACTCTGGCAACTTGCCTTTTAAAAATGTGAAACCCCAAACATGTTTCAAATATCTCTGTAGTTTCAAAAGGAATTTAACTGAGACATGAAGAAGAACTTAAAAAGTATACTTTTTTAAAGTATAAAACTGAGAATAATTATCAGTGTTTACAAATAGTCTCCAAAACAGTAAAATATTTTTTCCCACAGAAAACTGATAAAGTTTCATCCATTCATTCACTTAATAGGCATTCTGACTCAAAGGATGTTTGAACTGGACTATAAAAGACACCCAGGCAGAGAAGAGGGAGCAAAATGACTATCCGTGTAAGCATGCCAGATGATCCCCAGCTCAGAGTAACAGAAGATCTGTTCCCAGAAAACTAATTTCCTTACTGCTTTGCTAATTATGCAGACCCCCACCTCAGGCCCCCCTCCTCCCAACATTTGATTTCACCAAACACATGCTCACCTTCCCCCATGAAAAGGTCTTTAGATTGAATCATTTTATGTAATCAGAAAAGGAGAAAGGCAGCTATTCTCTGCCATGAATTGTTATACATATAGTACCTAACTTATTCAGTCTTCACAACAAACTTATTTAGCAACTGAAACTGACAGGCTTAAAAGTTTTACCAAAGAGCCAGGACTTTGAAGTTCCTGTATTTTCTTAAAAAAGAGTAATAGTACTAATTACTTTTAGAATTTGAAAAAGTTAACATTTGCATGTTGTATGGAACAGATAAATAATAAATAAATAGAAAGAGAATGTATTCATTCCAAATTAGTAGAGGGAGAAGGAATTAAATCAGATTGAATATTCCATCTACATGAAGATAAGGACAAAGAGAAAAAGTCAGAGCAAGCGTAACAAATGGAAAACATAGAATAAAATGGTAGCCTTATGCTAAATATACCAAGAATTCCATTAAATGTAAATAACTAAATATTCTTGTTAAAACACAAAGATTGCTAGGTTTAAAAGAAAAAATAACTACCATATTTTTCAGACCATAAAATGCATCTAGGTTTTAGAGGAGGAAAATAGGGAAAAAAAATTTGAAGCAAGAATGTGGTAAAATATTTAATAATATAACATAATATTTCACCAATGTAAATGTAAACAGAACTCAACAGCAGCATTAACAACCATTATTCCTCCCAAATTTGGGGTAAAAAAGGTACATCTTATAGTCTGAAAATATGAGTATATGGTATTTAAAGATCCAAATCTAAAACTTGAGGATAAAGATTGAAAGCCAAAAGATGGAAGGTATGTGTATCAGGCAAATACTAACCACAAGGAAGCTGGTGTAGTTACATTATTATCAAAAAAATTAAACGTTAAGTAAGGGGCATTATTAGAGATAAATAGGGATATTTCATATGACACAATGGTTAATTCAATGTGAAAATTTAGGAATTTTAGCCCTGACATGTGTGGCTTAGTTGGCTGGGTGTTGTACCACAAAGCGAAAGGTCATGGGTTCAATTCCTGGTTAGGGCCCATGCCTGGGTTGTAGGTTTGGTCCCTGATAGGAGTGCAGATGAGAAGCAATCAATTGATGTTTCCACCCTCTCTTTCTCCCCCTCTTTCCCTCTCTCTAAAAAAATAAGTTTAAAAAAATCTTTAAAAAATTTTAACAATTTTCAATTTTGTATGCACCTACTCATAGAGCCCTTCTGCCTTCCCAAAGGGAAATAAATGAGTCAATACCATAATATGTGATTTTAACACACATCTTCAAAAATTGATAGAAAAAGCAGAAAAAATAGTATATTAACAGATGATTTAAACAACACAACTATATATATTTATATTCTCTCAAACATTATATAAAACATTTAAAATACCCGAATATTGTGTTATAAAAAATTAGCAAATTTCAAGTATTGAAATCAAATTGAGTATGTTCTTTGACTACAACATTATTAAGCTAAAAGTCAATGACAAAATGAAACTATAAAATTTCCATATATTTTGAAACATCAAAATACACTTTAATTAATCCAGAGGTAAAAGTATAAATCATAATGAGAGTCAGGAAGTGTTTTGAGTTGAATGATAATATTACATTTAAAAATGTGTGAGATGCAGCTAGAGCAGAACTTAGATGCAAATGCATAGTGTTAAATGGACACATTAGACAGAAGAAGGACTGACGTTACTGAGTGGTTTAATGAAGAAGAGCAAAATAAAGTAAGTAGAAGGAGCAATAATAAGAAAAACATTAATGAAATATAAGTAAACAGAAAAAATCAACAAAATGTTTTTTTTTTAGACTAATAAAACTGACACACCTCTGGTAAAATTAAAAAAGGTGGAAAATCCAAATTCACAGTGTTAGACATTAAAAAGGTGATGTTACTACAGATTCAGTAGATTTGCATTTGACTTCTATTTTTACAAGTTATTTTAATCACTGAAGTGTTTTTATTTTATTTTTTTAAAGATTTTATTCATTTATTTTTAGAGAGAAGGGAAAGGTAGGAGAAAAAGAGTAAGAGAACATTGATGTGTGAGAGAAACATCAACTGGACGCCTCTAGTACATGTACTGACTGGCCCCCAGACCTGCAACCCAGGCATGTGCCCTGACCAGGAATCGAACCTGTGTCCTTTCGTTTTGTTGGACAATGCTAAACCAACTAAGTCACACTAGTCAGGGCTAAAGTACATATATATATATTTTTTTTTTCCTTGATATGTTGTAGTGAGTGCTTATTTTAAAAAGCATGTAGCTTCTCTTTACTTTGTCTATATCCTTGTTTTTTAAATAATATGCTTATTCACAAGGAATATGGTATTTTTCTCAATTATACTTTAATCAAAATTAAGGATTATTATAAATGACTTCTCTGTAATGCAAGAGTAATTAGTTTATCATCAGATCCATGCAATATGAGTTTCTGAAAGTTTAGAAGTATCAGACAAAAGATGTAAACAATTATTTAGTTCAAAATTTATTGACAGAACTAAATGCTGCTTGAATTTTTTCTTGAGTATGTATCTATTTCCCCACTGGATTTATTAATTTTTAAAAATATATTGTATTTATTATGCTCTTACAGTTGTCTGTACTTTTCCTCCTTTGACCCTCTACCTGGTACCCCCCATTTCCTCCAGCAATCCCCTCTTAGTTCATGTGCATGGGTTGTGCATATAAGTTCTTTGACTTCTCCATTTCCTATACTGTTCTTAACAAACCCCCCATCTATTCTGTATCTGCCAATTTGTACTTCTTAATCCCTGCACCTTTCCCCCCATTCTCCTCCTCCCACTCCCAATGGATAAACCTCTAAATGATCTCCATATCTATGGTTCTGTTCCTGTTCTGCTTGTTTACTTAGTTTACTTTCTAAACTCAATTGTTGATAGTTGTGAATTTATTGCCATTTTAATCCTTATTGTTTTGATCATCTTCTTTTTCTTAAAAAAGTCCCTTTAACATTTCATATAATAATTGCTTAGTGATGATGAACTCCTTTAGCTTTACCTTGTCTAAGAAGCATTTTGTCTGCCTTTCAATTCTACATGATAGCTTTGCTGATAGAATAATCTAGGTTGCAGGTCCTTGCTTTTCATCAACTTTGAGTACTTTTTGCCAGTCCCTTTTAGCCTGTAAGATTTCTTTTGAGAAATCAGCTGACAGTCTTATGGGAACGCCTTTGCAGGCAACTCTCTCCTTTTCTCTTGCTGCTTTTAAGATTCTCTCTTTATCTTTAACCTTTAACATTTTAATTATGATGTGTCTTGGTGTGGTCCTCTTTGGGTCTAACTTATTTGGGACTCTCTGTGCTTCTTGGACTTATATGTCTAGTTCCTTTACCAAATTAGGGAAGCTTTCTTTCATTATTTTTTCAAATAAGGTTTCAATTTCTTGTTCTTTCTCTTCTTCTGGCACCCCTATGATTTGAATGTTGACATGTTTGGAGTTGTCCCAGAGACTCCTTAGCCTAACCTTGTTGTTGTTGGAGAGTTTTTTTGGGATTCTTTTTTTTCTTACTTTTTTGACTGAGTGGTTTTTTTCTTGCTTATGTTCCAAATCTTGATCTGATTCTTGGCTTCATTTAGTCCACTGTTGGTTTCTTATAAATTTTTCTTAATTTCACTTAGTGTAACCTTCATTTCTGCCTGGCTCTTTTCTATGTTGTTGAAGTACCCAGTGAGTTCCTTGAGCATCCTAACAACCAGTGTTTTGAATCTGTTAGATTGCTTATCTCCATTTTGTTTAGTTCTTTTTCTGGAGTTTTGTTCTGTTCTTTCATTTGGGCCAAATATCTGTCTCATCGTTTTGACAGCCTCCCTGTGTTTGTTTCTATGTACTAGTAAGAGCTACTTTGAATCCCTGTATTAGCAGGGTGGCCTATTGTAGAAAAGCACACAAATAAATTGGATGGGGTGGACTCTTAGGTAATCACCTGGGTGGGGCTACCCCTGTGAACCAGGTGGAAGGAGTCTCTGATATGGTGCTACTGCTCTGTGGCTCTGTGTTGGAAAGAACTTAGAAAGGGGACAATGCCACTGCCTGGCTTCTTGAGTTTTGTCAGGAGGAAGTTGTCCCCCAGCACTCACCCTGATGCCAGACACTTCAATTTCTCTCTGTATGCCACTGGTGCCCACCCAGCTGTTGGCCCTGTGCTGGACCCTAGAGGCAAGTGAGTCCGCATAAGTCCTAAGTCCGCTGCAGGCTCTTTAAGAGGAGACTCCTGAGAATCCCTCAGTTTCCCACCCCAACCCCCACTGGTTTTTAGGCAGAAGTTGTGGGAACCAACCCCCAATGCCAGGAAGAAAAGTCCTTGGCATTGGAACCCTGGGCTGGATGGTCTGGTGTGGGGCTCAGATCCCTCACCCCTGAGGTATCCCTCCTGATTTTTATCCACCACATGTGGGTGTGGGACCACCCATTCTGTGTCTCCCTGTCTCTGCACCTGTCCATGTGTCTCCTTGCTCCACCCCTCCTGAGTATCTGGATGAATGTCACTTCTTTAATTCTTTAGTTGTCAGACTTCCACACAGCTTGATTTTCTGGTGATGCTGGGTGATAGCTGTTTTGTAGTCCAGTTGTAATTTTTGCTGTGGTTGTGAGAGGAGGCAAGCCATGTTTATCTATGTCTCCAATTTGACCAGGCCACTCTTGAATTTTTTTAAAGTAAAAAAAAAAAGTGAAGATGTTAAATGTGAATAAGTTAATGATTGGAAAAGGTGTGAGGTAGGAACGATAATTAATTGGTGAGACTTGTAAACTTGAGCAGTCACAATGTTAAATAGTCAAAGTGGAAAATCACTAATTTCAGTCAAATCACTTTATTTGTACGTAATTAAAACATTTGAGGGGGAAGAAGATTGCAGCCAAGTAGATGGAAGCTGAGTCCACTTGCTTGTGCCCCCAGCATGGATTTTCAGTTGATCTTCTGATAAGTGACCTGAACAATTAACAGAATCTTGGCTGATAGGAAGTTTTGAAGCCCAGGAGTACAGAGGCGGCTTTGCACAGTCAGTAAAGGGTTGTATAAGTTGAAGGGGAGGTACAGCATGAAGTGCCTGCTGCAGAGGAGTGATCGGAGGAGAGAAAACGAAGCTCAGTAGCTGTCCCCTTTCTTGGAATGAGGACCCGGGTCCTGCTCAGGGAACCCCCAACCCTAATCAGGAGAGACTTGGGAGGATATACGGAGTCTGAGAGACTCAGGCTGCGCACACACTTCGAGCAGCACATCCATAGCGGCCGTGCCAACTGGGAGAGCCCAAGAGAGAAAAATTCTAGCTCCTAAGACTGTTGGAGGCACCAGCAGGCTGCCGCCAGACCTGATGGAGAAAATCTTTTCATCTTTTGGGGAAGTGGAGTACATGGACAGCCGGGCAGTTGCTCAGAACTGCAGAGTGGGTGCCACATAGGGACTTATTTAAAGGGGAGAGTGCGGGTGTGGCTGAGCTGGGAACCCCTATGTGCACAGAGATGCCCTGCCAGCAAAGAGACCAAATTCAAAGCACGGTTCATGACCACTGAAGCCAGCAGGCCAGGAAGAGTGGAAGGCTATATGGTAAAGGGATTGTGGGGCCCTGCCCAGTGCAGCTGGTGAGCAAGGGGCTGTGTGCAGAATGGAGGATTTTGGTATGAGCCCCCTGCAAGAGCAATGAGCTTGGAACTGGACAGGCAGGAGCTGAGCACCAGAGATTTTTTGCAGGAAGGTGGGCCACCGAAACTACGGAGTACAAACCTCTGGGAAAGGGAAGGTATGCCTATCCCCCACCTGCAGGATTGCAAATTCCACAGAATAGTAAGGCCAGGTTCTGTAACCCCCGCCTGGTACATACCTTCAATAGAGCTCTTTATGAACTTTTATCAGACACTATCTCGCTCTTCCTTGGGCCCTATTCCACTGAAAATAGCAGAGCAGAGATTGGAAATTGGCACAGCAAGAGGTATTCGAGGCCCTGCTCAACCTTGGCTCTCACACAGAGCTGCCATCAGCGCAAAGCAGGAAAAAGCTGACCCTTTTACACAGATTGGTCTCAACATGAAACAGACAGCTAATTCATCAGAAACGATACATTATTGGGAATAATATGGGACAGACCAAGGCATGTGGTACAGGGGTGGGGAAACATACCCACCATATTCCCTGAAGACTGACTGAACAGCAACTCCCTGGGGTGAGGGGCATGATCCAGGGATCCCACCCACCTGATTGCACCAGAGGCGGGTGGAAATGGTACATGAGGTGCTGCTGGACTTCAGATGAACCACCCCTGGGATGTGCTGATATGATGTGGACACTGGCTAGCAGTGTCGGTGTCATTATGGATGAAATAAAACATACACACAGACTACTGAGTCTGGTGGAGGAAAAAGGATGATAGCATGGCTTTTCTCTCAAGGGGAGCAAAAACCGCAGCCTCTGCCATGACAGGCCTTTATTTTATTTCTCCTCCCGTTACAAGATGGTCCTCACTCACTATGCACAAGTTACAACAAAGGAGCCAATGCCCTGCATCACATCACAGAAGAAGGATATTAGCAAATGAAAAGGCAAAAGTGGTTGAGCCAGTTACACTGGTCCTTGCAAGGTTTAGCACTTGCAGGATGAGGGGGTTTTCAGCAAAAAGCAAGACTCAAAACAGCTTGAGTATATTGCAAATCTGATTACCCATGAGAGAACCTATCTCCGAGTGGGATGCACAGGACCCATGCCACGCAGAAGGGTCTGCCACACTGATAAAAAGCCAGCAGGGTAGAATAGCAGGGACTAGCCAAGCCTGAAGGAGACAGCCACACACTGTGGATCACTTGTAGCCTTGAACAGCCTGCTTAACCCTGGACTGGGACACCAGCCGACATCAGGAGCAGATCCTGAAGGTGAAGACAGTAGGCCCACAAATGCTGGACTCCGCTGAGGCAAATTCCACTTTGTGTTTTTACACTGTTTGTGCTATCTCCCTCCTGCATGTTTTTAACATTGCTTCTTTGTCTTCAATTTTGTTCCTATAATTTCACTATTTTTTAAATTTTATGTTTCTATATTTATTTTTATTATTTAACTTTTAGTTTAGTTTTAATTCAAATCTTATATTTTAGTCTTTCCCTCTTTTACTCCATTTGCCTTCATCTTTCTCTTTCTTATTTTTGTTTTAAATTTTATTTTTTTCCCTTTCTATAACTTATTTCTCTTCCTCATTCTTACAGTTTCTCCTCCCCCCATCCTTTCAGGCTACTCTTTCTTTCCACTAGTCACTCACAATCTTTCCCTTTTCTTATCCTTTTTTGTCATTCCACCTTTATTAATATTTGCTTGGTTGTTGTTGATATAGGGTTGTCGTTGCAGTTCTTCAGTTTTATCCATAGTTGTTCCCTATTTTTTTATTTTGATTCTCATATTTTACTGTTCCCATCCTACTACATTTCCCTTTTCCCATACCCTGTCTTACTTTCATTTTAAATTTTATTTTATCCCTTATGTAGTATGGTTTCTAACACTACGCTTACTATTTCTCTTCCTTCTATTCTCTCAAACTCATTTTTCTTTCATTTAGACATCTTGTGATCTTTGTTCTTTCACTTATTTTTCATTTCTTATAATATTATTATTATCTTTCCCCCTTTATTAATCTTTGCTCCTTGTCATGGATATCTCCAGAGTAGTTGTTTTTCTTCAATTTGGTTCCTATTTTTTCACAATTTTTTCTCAAACCTCATATTCTCTTCCCTTTTCTTACTCCAGTTTTCCCTATTCCCTTAATGTTTTATGTTGTAAATTTTATTTTCTCCTTTTCTTCACCTTGTTTCTATTCCCTACTCTTATTATTGCTCCTGCCCTTGCTCTCTCAAAATCATTTTTTCTTTCTCTTAGTTACCTCATGTTCTTTTTACCTTTCATGTAATATTCTTATTCTCTTTCCACTTTTGTTAATCTTAGCTCATTTGTTTTGATATCACATTAGTGGTTCGGGAGTATTTTTGCTGGTGTTGTTTTTGTTGTTGTTGTTGGGTTGTTTTGTTCTGTTATGGTGGCTCTTGTACAACAGCATGCAAAATGTGGTGGGGGTTGTGAGTCTCAGTCAGCTAGCCAGAGCAGCAAACCCACCAATGAAAGGACCAACAACAACCAATACCCAGTTACAACAAGTAGCCCACATGAACTGCTGAAGGGCCTCCCTGGAGTATCCAGCTCAGGAGTTTAAGGAGACTGCATAATTGAGTCCCACAGGACTCCAACCAAAGAAGGCCATCCCATGAAGACAGGGAGTCAAAGCAGATCAATCTAATATGCAGAAACAAACAAAAAATGGCACCTAAAATGGGGACACAAAGAAACAACCACCAGTTGAAAGGAAAGGAGAGATCCCCAGAAAGAGTGTTAAATGTAATTGAGGCAAGGACTTTATCAGACATAGAGTTCAAAGTAATGGTTATTAGGATGCTAAAGGAACTCAGTGAAAACTATAAGAAAATTAGTGGGAACTACATCAGCATGAAAAAGGACATAGAAAATATGAATAAGAACCAGGAAGAAACGAAGAATACAGTACCCCAAATAAAGAATACACTAGAAGAAATCAAAAGCAGGCTAGATTAAGCAGAGGATGAATCAGCAAGTTGGAAGATAATGTAGAACAAAACACCTAGTCAGTGCAACAAAATGAAAAAAAAGACTCAAAAGGAATAAAGATAGTTTAAGGGAGCTGCAGGAAAACATGAAACATAACAATAATCACATTATAGGGATTCCAGAAGGAGAAGAAAAGGAGCAGGGGATAGAAAACCTATTTGAAAAAAAAAAATGATAGAAAACTTCTCTACCTTAGTGAAGGAAAAAGTCATACAAGTTCAGGAAACAAAGAGGGTCCCAATCAAAATGAACTCAAGGAGGCCCACTCTAAGATACATTATATATAAACTGACAAAATTTAAAGACAAAGAGAAACTCTTAAAGGTAACTGGGGAGAAACAGCTAGTAACATACAAGGAAGCTCCAATAAAGCTATCAGCTGATTTCTCAATGGAAACACTACAAATCAGAAGGGAATGACATGAAATATTTCAAGTAATGAAAAGCAAAGGCAATCAAGACTACTGTACTCAGCAAGGCTCTCATTTAAAATGCAAGGCAAAATAAGGAGCATCCCCAACAAAAAAGGGCTAAAAGAGTATATCCCCACCAAAGCAGCTTTGCAAGAGAGGCCAAAGGGGCTGCTTTAAGAAGAGGAAAAAAAAGAGAGAGAGATAGAGAGCAAAAGAGGAGAACAGGCACAAAAGGGAAAGATGGCAATTAATAAATACCTATGAATAATAATCTTAAATGTAAATGGATTAAATGCTTCCATCAAAAGATGTAAGGTAGCTGAATGGATAAGAAAACATGACCTGCATACATGCTAGCTGCATGAGACCCACCTCAGAACAAAAGATCTACACAGGCTGATAGTGAAAGGATGGAAAAAATATTCCAAGCAAATGGGCATGAAAAAAATTGGGGTAGCAATACTTATATTGCACAAGGTAGATTTCAAAAAAAAGCCCAAAGCAAGAGACAAAGAAGGTCATTACATAATACTAAGGGAGTTGTCCACCAAGAGGATATAACCCTTGTAACATATATACACCCAACATAGGATCACCTGAATACATAAGGAAAACCTTGGAGGACTTTAAGAAGCAGATGAACAGCAATATAATCATTGTAGGAGATTTTAATACCCTACTTTCAACAATGGATAGATTAATAAAACAAAAAATCAACAAGGATATTGTGGCATTGAACAACACTCTAGATCAAATGGACTTAATTGATATTTACTGAGCATTTCACCCCCAAAAATCAAAATATACATTCTTTTCAAGCACATGGATTATTTTCAAAGATAGATCACATGGTAGGGCATAAAACAAGCCTCAACAAATTCAAGAAAATTGAAATCATATCAAGCATCTTCTCAGATCACAATGACTTGAAACTAGAAACCAATCTCAATGAAAAACTCAAAAACATTCAAATACTTGGAGACTAAATAATATGTTATTAAATATGAATAGGTTAAGAATGAGATCAAGAAACAACTCAAAAAGTACCTAGAAACAAGTGAAAATGAATACACAACAACCCAAAGCCTATGGGACACAGGGAATTCAGTTCTGAGAGGGAAATTCATAGCAACACAGGCCTATCTAAAGAATATAGAAAGATCTCAAATAAACAACCTAACCCTTCATTTAAAAGAACTAGAGGAGCAACAACAAAGCCCAGAACAAGTAGAAGGAAAGAAATAATCAAGATCAGAGCAGAATTAGATGACATAGAGACAAAAAAAAAAAAAAAACAAAACAAAAAACCAAACAATTAAAAGGGTTAATGAATCCAGGACCTGGTTCTTTGAAAAGATAAACAAAACTGAAAAATCTTTAATCAGACTCATTGAGAAAAAAGGAGAGAGGACCCAAATAAACATAATCAGAAAGAGAGAAGTAAAAACTGATACCACAGAAATACAAAAGATTATAAGAAATTACTATAAACTATATGCCAAGAAATTGGACAACCTGGGTAAAATGCATAAATTTCTAGAAACATATAACCTTCCAAAACTTAATCAAGAAGAAGCAGAAAGCCTGAATAGACTGAAAACAACTAGCAAAACTGAAGCAGCAGTCAAAAAACTCCCTGCACACCGGCTTCACACAAAAGCCCTGGACCGGATGGTGAATTTTACCAAATATTCAAAGAAGAACTAAACCCTACTCTTCTCAAACTGTTCCAAAGAAGTTCAAGAAGAGGGAAGAGTCCCAAACTCTTTTTTCAAGGCCAATATTATCCTATTTCTAAAACCAGGTAAGACACAACAAAGAAAGAAAACTACAAGCCAATATCACTGATGAACATAGATGCTAAAACCCTCAATAAAATATTGGCAAATTGCATCCAGCAATACATTAAAAAAATCATACACCATGATCAAGTGGGATTCATCCCAGGGATGCAAAGATGGTACAATATTCACAAATCAATAAATGTAATACATCACATAAACAAAAGCAAAGACAAAAATCACATAATCATATCAATAGATGTGGTAAAAGCATTTGATAAGGTACAACACCCATTTATGATAAAAACACTCAGCAAAGTGGGAATAGAGGGAGTATACCCTGACAAAATAAAGACTATATACAAGAAGCCTATTGCCAAAATCATACTCAATGGACAAAAACTAAAAGCTACCTTAAGATCAAGAACAAGACAAGGATGTCTGCTTTTACTACTCTTAATCAACATAGTACTAGAAGTTCTAGCTATAGCACTCAGACAAGAAAAATAAATAAAAGGCATCCACATTGGGAATGAGAAGGTAAAACAATCATTTGCAGATGACATGATAGTGTACATAAGAGTCTCCATCAAAAAAACTAGGCAGCCTAATAAATGAATTTGACAAAGTAGCAGGATACAGGATCAAAATTCAGAAATCAATGGCATTTCTGTACATCAACAATGAACTATCAAAAAGAGAAACTAGAAAAAATCTTCACTGTAACAACAAGAAAAAAAATATACCTAGGAATAACTTTAACTAAGGAAGTAGAAGACCTATACTTGGAAAACTATGGGACACTGAAGAAAGAAATCAAGGAAAATACAAATAAATGGAAGCATATACTGCGTTCACGTATTGGGAGAATTAATATCATTAAAATGCCCATACTACCCAAAGCAATTTACAGATTCAGTGCAATCCCTATTGAAATACCAATGGCATATTTCACTGATCTAGAACAAATACTCCAAACATTTATATGGGACCATAAAAGATCCCCCAAAGCATCAGCAATCTTGAGAAAGAAGAACGAAGTTGAAGGGATCACAATACCTGATATCAAACTATACTAAAAGGTCACTGTATTCAAAATATTCTGATGCTGACATAAGAATAGACACATAGATCAATGGAACATAATAGAGAGCCCAGAAATAAACCCATGTCTCTATGGCCAATTAAATATTTGACAAAGTGGGGATGAGCATACAATGAAGTAAAAATAGTCTTTTCAATAAATGCTGTTGGGAGAACTGGACTGGTACATGTAAAAAAATAAAACCAGATCACCAACTTACATGAGATATCACCTCACACCTGTCAGAATGGCTACCATCAATAAATGAACAAAGAACAATTGTTGGTAAGGATGCAGAGAAGAGGGAACCGTGGTGCACTCTTGGTGGGAATGCAAACTGGTGCAGCCACTGTGGAAAACAGTATGGAATTTCCTTAAAATGTTAAAAATGGAACTGCCTTTTGACTCGTGATTCCACTGCTGGGAATATACCCTAAGAATCCTGAAGCACCAATTCAAAAGAACTGAACTTATGCACCCCTATGTTCATAGTAGTGTTATTTTCAACAGCCAAGTGCTGGAAACAGTCTAAGTACCCATCAGTAAATGAGTGGATCAAAAAACTGGTACAATTTACAGAATGGAATATTACTCAGCAGAAAGAAAGAAGGAACTCCTACGTTTTGCAACATCATTGGTGGAACTAGAGAATATGCTAAGTGAAATAAACCAGTCGATGGAAGAAAAATACCATATGCTCTCACTTGTAAGAGGAATATAATGATCAAAATAGAACAAGAGGCATGGAAACATGTAACAGACTGACAACTGTCAGAGGGGTGCAGGGAGGGTGATAATGGTGGAAAGAAAGGGAAGGGACTAGACAAAGAACATGTATGAATGACCCATGGACATGGACAACAAACAGTGAGGGTATTGACTGTGGGAGTGGGAAGTGGGCTGCAGAGAGAATGAAGGGCAAAACACTGGGACAACGGTAATAGAATAACAATAAAAAATTGTAAAGAAAATAAAAAATCAGTAAAATAAAAAAAGAAAAAGTTGGGTTTGTTTCAATAGTTTTGCCAGTTTTCTGTGATGATTTGGGCCAGTTATAAGCCTCAAAAAAAAAAAAAATTATGCAACCGCTTCTACAGAGATTGCCTTAGGGGGTTGTGTTGTGACCTAGACAAAATTATATAACTCCTTCGCGTTTCTGTTTCTTTTTCCACTAGATGAGCAGACTGGACAAAATAGTTCCAAATCTTCTAATTATACAATAATTTTTACTGTTTTACAAAGGGAAAATTTTGTAATAATTAGGAGTGTAGACTTTAGAGTTGTGAGTTCATTCATTCATTCATTCAGCAAATATTTATTAAGCAAATACCATGCGCCAGCACTATATTAGACCCTAGGGATATGGACAAGGTCTCTGTCATCGTAGAATTTATCTTTTATTAAATATCAATCAGGTAACAAATTTCATAAAGAAGTGGGGATTGTGAAACATGCTATGTGGGTGATAGGGAGCTGTGATACAGATTTAAAAAGATGTTTGGAAGCTTCTTTGTACTCTGCCTAACTCATAATAAACTTCCAATAAAAGCTGGTTGGAATTTGTATTATCAGTGATAATAAAAACCTCTTCACAGTTTTGTATCAGCCTACAGAGATTTTGTTCTCTAGTCAGGACACATTTTGTTGCAAAATATGTAAGGTCAACTGAAACTGAGTGTATGAAAAGGAATGTATTTGCTCATGTATTTTAAAAGCCCAGGGGCATTTTAGAGACAGTTTGACCTGGGGGCTTGAAGTATGTCATCAGGTTTATTTGTTTTTCCTTGTTTCCCCTGCTCGATACTGGAGTTACGCTCCAGGAGAGCAGGCACTATCTCAACTCAAGTGTGTGTGTGTGTGTGTGTGTGTGTGTGTGTATGTGAGCACAGGAATGAATGTGTTCGTTGATTGCTACTTAGGTGACCATGCCTGAAGCAGACACTGCTATTTATTACCCAATGTATTTTTCCTCTTTGTTCTTACAGAAATACTATTATTATCAGTTTTATCTGGGTACCCAACCCCCTAGCTAGAGAAAATGTGAACATGTTCCTCAGTCTCTGTTGAAGATAAGTGTGGCCAGTTCTTTAACAATGCAATGTGAGTGGAAGTGACATGTGCAACTTCTGCTTCACTCGAAACCAGGGGTGTCAAACTCATTTTCCCCAGGGGCCACATCAGCCTCACGGTTGCCTTCAAAGGGCCAAATGTAATTTTAGGACTGTGTAAATGTAACTACTCCTTAACTAGGAGCCAGGAGCTCAGTGCTGCTGCCGAGTAGAAACAGTGCCGGGCAGGATGAAACAAGGTGGAGGGCCGGATTTGGCTCACGGGCCTTGTGCTTGCCACCTGTGCTTTAAACCATCACTTGCCTTTTGCTTGCTCTGTCCCTCTTCCTCATGCTGAAATGCAGGTACAGTGCTAGTTGCGTCTGCTTCATCCACACAGACAGTATTACAGAAGCCTCTCTCAACCGAGGGTTCCAGGAAAGAATAATGAATTAAGGCATTCATTATATGTAATGCATTGTTCTTTCCTACAGATTTAGAATGGTACTAGTTGTCATGCTGTGAGGAAATAGCAAGGTGAAAATGACCTGGACCCCTGGGTCATCTTGTGGAGCAGAGAGCCTGTGTGTCTGGGATCTCCTGCCAGCCCTGGACTTTGTCACCTTAATTCATGCGCAGGCTTCACTATTACAGTGGCTTAGCTGGTAAATGTTCAGCTCTGTAACTGGGGGCCGAGATAGACTCTTGAGCAGTGCTGACTAAGGGTGGGTAAGGCTGGCACTCACAGGTAACATTGGAACGGTGCACTTGGCGGGCAAAACGATGCTTGTTAGAAGCACACACCTGGCAGGAGAGCTGGAGAAGCTAGCTTTGCCATTTCAGAAGTCTGTAATGGGAATAATAACCATCATTATTCCCCTTGAGCTTTACCTTTCCAGGTCAGGCAGGAGTCATAGAACACATCAGACCCTGCTTTCACTCAATTATGTAAATATTTTCCTGTAAATATACTCATAAACATTCTTGCTAGTCAGTGAAGATGGCAATGATTGTGTAAAAATCTCAGATTAACTCAGGAAAAGATATTAACTTGCCTTTTATTGATTTCCCCTCAGATAGCACTATGCACATATAAACATAAAATTATACATAAATGGTATGTATACCTACTGTACTACATTTTTTAAAATTTCATTCTTTTGTAGTTTGAGTTCAAGATCCCAAAGTGGTTTTCTAGCGTCTTATCTTTAACTCTCCCCTCGCGCCACTGCAAATTGGCGTGTCTTGAGTAGCTCTTCCTACAGCGAATAATACATTTGGTCCACTAGTCTGGTGATTCTCACCCTTTATTACTTCATGGCACAAGTAAATTAATTGCTAAAATTCTGTGGCACTCCAAAAAATATATTTTTTGCTGATCTGACAAAAATTAGGAATAATTTTGATTCATTCACACCAGATGGCTATTGTTGTCTTAGCTGTCATCATTTATTTTCTTTAATTTCACTATCTAAGAGAAAAGAGTTCAGTATCCCTGACTAAATAGTCAGGTGTTGCATTTAAAGAAAATTCTTGTGGCACACCGGTTGAAAAATCACCACACTAGTCTTCTCGCTGTATTTTGTTGATTTCAGGCTTGCATTTAGCTTTCGTGTGGAGATTTATGCAGGTGGCTTCAGCACCTGGTTCAGTGGGTAGCCTGTAACTAAGCTAGTTTTTCTGCAAAACTAGCTTGTAGGCAAGTGATGCCCAGAGAGCACCGGAGATGGAGCTGCCTTGAATTCCAAGTTCATGCTCGAGTGCAGTGGCCTTGCACATGGGAATCGAGCATGGGCTGGGACGCATGCGCGGGAAAGAGGCTGTAAGAACTTCCTTTAAGCAGATATTGGGGGGCAGACTGAGAGATAACCCTGAACAGAGCGCAGCCCTGAGCCTTTGTTCCCAGGCTTCTAGGCTGAATTACATGTTATTTTCCTCGCCCTTTGGGTTGAAAAAAATAGTATGTTCATTGTAAAAAAATTAGAAAATTCAAATAAACAGAAAACCACCAAAATTCTACTACTCAGATATTACTACTGTGTATAATTTTCACTTTATGTCCTTTTAAAATTTTGCTTATGCAAAAACATAAGTATGACTGTATAAAAGTAGTGTATGTCTTTGCAAGCTTCTTTCTAGACTCTCTCAAATAATGTAATACTTTTGTATTTCCTTATTTCCATATTTAAATAAATCTAAGTAGTCCATGTCACTTTTTTAGAATTGCTTTAAAGACACAGAATCCATGAATCCAAAGTACCATTCCATTCTGTCCTTGTGTTTCTTGATGGGCATCAAGGGGAATCTAATACACGACCCACAGTTATGCTCTTGAAATTGCCTTCCTCTTATATATGTATGTATGTGTGTACGTATGTATGTATTGCACTCAGAGCTGCTGAAGAAACCTTCCATGCTAAATTCCCACTGTCTCCTTCATTCCCAGAGCTGCTTTGCCCATCCCTCTTTCTACCGTTTAATGCAGAGCAGCTTGTTTTCTCAGATACATCCTCCCCCTCATGCTCTGCCACTGTGGTCTGGCCCTCTTATTAACTTACCGGTCTCCAAAGTCTGCTTTGGCTTGCAGAGCAAGTCTAGAGCATTTCTTTGAGGGCTGAGGAGGGAGGGACTGAGCAGGCAAGGACAACCTGCTCTTTATAAATGGGAATGGATAGTAAATGAGAAACAATGTAAATACTCAGGAGTTAATAACTTTATGTACAAATATTGTCATTTTTAATGACTGGATGGTGCATCATTCCATACAGAGATGTTATCTATAGATTTACTCTATTTTCTATTTTTAAATATTTAATTTATTTAAAATTTTCATTACTCTAAAAACTCTGCTATGAATACCTTTGCACATCCATTTTTGAGTCATTTTCAAATTGTTTACTTAGAACAAGTTTCATGAAATGGGAATGCTGAGTCCAAAGGTCAGCACATTAATGAAAATGTTGCCTTATTGTCCTTCAGAAAGGTATTCTGATTTGCTTTTCATTAATTTTGTACAAGACATTATGGAACCCACAATTATGCCAGCATTACAATCATTCTTTTTTAAGTTTGTCAATTCAATAGACAAAATAGAACTTATTATTTCACTTATTTAATTAATGGTGGTTTGGGAGATTTTTGTTTTCATCATTATTGATCACTGTAGGTCTGATATTTGGAATTATATATGTATTTCTTGTTGGGAATTGTAATTTAACATACAGCAACATATACTGGCAATAAGGTTTTGGAGCTAGAAAATGTTTTCAAGATATTATTAGCTACAACCAACCATGGTGAAACTTACTAAATTGCAATCTTTTCTTGGACTTTCTTTTTAATTATTTATTTCTGACCCTCATAAAGAAGAAAAAAACTCCTCCAGAAGAATAAGGTAAATCTATCCAATAATTTTGCTATGTCTAACCTTATCCTTAGCATTTGTAATGGGACCATATTTCTCTGGTCATCTAAAGGTCAGGGGCCTATTGTCATTAAGAAAAGAGGTCATGATGATGGGTCAGCTGATCTGAGAGATGGAAAGCTCAGGAGCCCCAGCCAGATCCGTGACAGCTGCACCTGCGCCACCAGGTCCCCTGTGATGGCCAGCGAGAAAAGTTACTGTGAGGAAGGGTAAGTTCATTTCCCAAAGCCCTAGAGGAAGGACAATGTCAGGACTTAAACCTGAATGTGACTCTGAATCAATTATCCTCTTCATAAAAACAACAACAACAACAACAACAACAACAACAACAAAAAACAGAAAAAAGATGAAAGAAAAGAAAATCTAAAGAACAAAGGAGAGCTCAGGATTATTGTATCTTTTGTAGGACAGCTATGGTTGGCAGAGGTGGCGGAGCATGTTCAAATCTTTCTTTCTAGCTCAAAATAAAAGACAAATTTGCTCATAATGAGAAAAGTTATGTTTACGGTCAATGCTGTGATGGGCCAAAGAGATCCTGTATTTAAGGGTTTGTTGTTTTAGTTACTACACTTAGTGCCTTATATTCTTTTCCCTGACAATCCAAACCCCAGTCATCCTAGAGGGCCAGTGCCACCTCAATGCCCCCTGCCTCCAAGATGCCCCACAGGCAGGAGAAATCATAGTGAGCTGCTTCATCATTCAGAGCCTGTCTCACCCAACTCAGCATGAATTGTCTTTACATCTCATTTTCTTAACATCCTTGGATATTATTTTCATTTATTTCTCATAATAGATGGTTAGCTCCCCTCGATCAGAAGTTTAATCCCTAGCACAAAGTTAGGCACATGGTATGGTTTTTCAGAAATGCAAATTGATTGATCTAATGGTGGCTTAAATCAGCTCTACAGAACGATTCAACTAATATTTATTAAGCAACTGCTATGCTCTTGGTGTTTCCACATATCTTTTTTCTTTTTTTAAATATATTTTATTGATTACGCTATTACAATTATCCCATTTCTCCCCCATCATTCCCCTCCACCCTCCACACCCCTCCCACCCACATTCCCCACCTTTAGTTCATGTCCATGTGTCATAAGTTCTTTAGCTTCTACTTTTCCCACACTATTCTTGCCGTCCCTCTATTTTCTACATACTGTCTATGCTGTTTATTCTCTGTACCTTCCCCCCTCTCTCCTCCTCCTACTCCCCTGTTGCTAACCTTTCATGTGATCTCTCCATTTATGTGTTTCTGCTCCTGTTCTAGCTGTTTGCTTACTTTGTTTTTGCTTTTGTTTTAGGTGTGGTTGTTAATATCCATGAGTTTGCTGTCTTTTTACTGTCATATTTTTATCTTCTTTTTCTTAGGTAAGTCCCTTTAACATTTCATATAATAAGGGCTTGGTGATGATGAACTCCTTTAACTTGACCTTATCTGAGAAGCACTTTATCTGCCCTTCCATTCTAGATGACAGCTTCACTGGATAGAGCAATCTTGGATGCAGGTCCTTGCCTTTCATGACTTGGAATACCTCTTTCCAGCCCCTTCTTGCCTGGAAGGTCTCTTTTGAGAAATCAGCTGACAGTCTGATGGGAAGTCCTTTGTAGGTGACTGTGCCCTTATCCCTTGCTGTTTCTAGAATGCTCTCTTTCATTTTAATCTTGGCTAATGTAATTGTGATGTGCCTTGGTGTGTTCCTCCTTGGGTCCACCTTCTTTGGGACTCCCTGAGCTTCCTGGACTTCCTGGAAGTCTATTTCCTTTGCCAGATTGGGAAAGTTCTCTTTTATTATTTGTTCAAATCTTTTCCACTTGTTGCTCTTCCTCTTCCCCTTCTGGTACCCCTATTATTTGGGTGTTGGGATGTTTAAAGATGTCCTGGAGGTTCCTAAGCCTTTCCTCATTTTTTTTGAATCCTTGTTTCCTCATTCTTTTCTGTTTGTTTGTTTCTTTCTTCCTTCTGGTCCGCTCCATTGATTTGAGTCCCACTTTTCCTCCCATCACTATTGGTTCCCTGTGCATTTCCTTCATTTCACTTATTGTAGCCTTCATTTGTTCATCTAATTTGCGACCAAAATCAACCAATTCTGTGAGCATCCTGATCACCAGTGATTTGAACTGTGCATCTGATAGGTTGGCTATCTCTTCGTTGCTTAGATGAATTGGCTCTGGGGCTTTGATTTGTTCTCCCGTTTGAGCCATTTTTTTTGGGGGGGGGGGTTGGTCGTGGCTGTTAAGTAGTGAGGGGCAGAGCCTTAGGTGTTCCCCAGGGCAGGGCAGCCCAGTTGCTGGGTTGTGATGCTGTATGTGGGGGCAGGGTCTGAGAGGGAACAATGGCTCTTGTTCAGCGCTCTCTCATATTCCAGTCCCCTCTGCTGCTTTCCCCAAGCAAATTTGGTCCTTCTGGTGCTGATTTCCTTGTGGGTGGGCTTGTGTACATTCTAGGACCCTGTGGATCTCTCCAACAAACTCTCCTGTGAGGCTGGGAGTCTCTCCCCGCACTTCAACCCCCACAAGTGTTTTCAGTCAGTGCTTTTAGGCTTTATTTCCTGGTGCTGGGGCCCTGGGTTGCTCAGTCTGTCTCGCTGCCCGTTTTTGTCTGGTTTATCTGCCTGGGATGTGCCCACCACTGCCTGGGTATTTGGGACCACTAGCCATTGCTTTTTCCTGATGCGATGCCTCTCCGCCAGCCGCTAACTCCACCCCTCTTATCGGTCTGGGTGAATCGTTGTCAGACTTCCATACAATTCAGTTTTCTGTCTGTTCCGGTTGTTTTTTTGGTTCTAAATTTTTGTTTTCCTTAATTCTGGTTGTGAGAGGAGGCACAGTGTGTCCACCTACACCTCCATCTTGGCCGGAAGTCAAGATGTCTTTTTCAATACTTATGATCATTTTGCCAGGTGGGAAATACTGGTCCATTTGTAAAATAAGAAAAATGAGTTCAAGGATGATTAAGCAATTTCTCAAGATTTCACTGCTAGTTGGGGATTTCAATTCTGGTTTCCCAGCTGCAAAGCTGGTGTTCTTTTCACAGTGTCACACTCCTTCTGGGTTTGTTCAGCACAACCTAGTCGTGGGTGAAAGAGCTTTGCATAGAGCAAAACGAACATCCCTGACAAGCTTATTCAGGGACACATAGGAAAGACAAGCGTGATTATTTTGGCAGTTTTTGCTAACTAAACCCCATGGTGCCTATGTTTTGGAGCAAAGACTGATTTTAAAAAGCAAACAAAACAAGGATAAGGGATTGCCTTCCACTAAAGCCAGAATTGTTGGGTTTTCAGGAAGAAAACTAATGGACTTGTGATTGTCTTCTGCTGGCAAAATAGACGAAGTAGAATTTTCAGGGGTTATAAATGTAAATTATTTAGACTATTAAAAATGTAGTACTTAATGAGCAAGAGCTTTTAGCATGTCTACAGAATTTGACTGTTTCGGCAGAAAAATGTTAGATGTGGGAAGAATATAATGGGGCTCCCTAAACACTAATTGCATTATTGCTTCATTAAAAAATAAAAGAATCGATTTTATATAACAAAACAAATGTGTGATGCCACATATGGCTTTGTATAGCTGCTTTTCTATTAAAGCAACTTCCACTGCAGGTGGGACTCCAGCTTCATTAAGCATTCATTAAGGTCAAGTTATCCCACTCATAGATCACCTGCAGCACTTAGCACATTTCCTTTGTTTTCTTCAAGAGCTCTTTGCCACTAAGAAGTTCAAAACCAAACCAAACAAAAGCAAAATGGGAGTAGTTTATGGATGTCAAATTTGTAAACCAAAATTTGAGGATATTATCTGTTTTAGAATCAGTTACCTAAGCCAAGGAAAACAATTAAACTTTCTATAAAGAGTAATTGCTTAAAAAAGAAATTTTGGAGGTGGGTAGAATTGTTCAGTTGGTTAAAAGAATGGGAAAATCTGCCAAGTTTTGTGAATTCATACAACACAAGGGAATTACTTAAGCCTAATAAGAATTCTTTTTAAAATATAAAAAATTTTAATTATGGTTAAATATATGTAACATAAACTTTACCATTTTAGCTATTCTTAGGTGTGCAGTTGGGTGGCATTAAATGCATCTACACTGCTGTGTAACTGTCACACCCTCTAAATTCAGAACTTTTTCATCATCTCCAACTGAATCTCTGTGCTCGTTAAACAGTAACGCCCCCTTGTCCTCTCTACCCAGGCCCAGGTGACCATAACCCTCATTCTACTTTGTGTCTCTGGAGTTGATTACTCTGGACACCTCATATAATGGAGTCATATAATATTTGCCCTTTTGTGACTGGGATACTTATCACAATGTCTTCAAGGTTTATCTATGTTGTATAATGTGGCAGAATTCTTTTTAAGGCTGAATGATATTTCATTTTATATATACTTATTTATCACTTATTTATGCATTCATTTTATTAATGGATAAAGGTGGGTGGCTTCCACCTTTTGGCTATTGTGATTTGTTCTGCTGTGACATGGGTGTACAAGAATCTGTTTGAATCTCTGCCTTCACTTCTTTGGGATATAAACCCAGAAGTGGAAGTGCTGGATCATGTGGTGATTCTATGTTTAATTTTTTGGGGAAATGCCAACATGTTGTTTTTCACAGTGACTGCATCATTTTATATTCTAAGTAGAAGGGCACAAAGGTTCAGTTTCTCCACACCCTCACTAATACTTGTAATTTTTCTGTTTTGTTTTTTTTAAGTAGTCTTCCTATTATTAAATGCACAGAGATAATTTGAACAACATCACTAGGAAATAATCAGTTAAATTCAGGATATAAGTCATCTTCTAAAACAACTGGTTTTGATATTATCAAAGAAACAGAATGGGATAGTAAGATCATTTTACACTAAAGAGATGAAAAAGATATAAATATCCTATTGTAATTCCTGTACCTTCATTAGGTCCTTGTTTAAAACACAAACACACACACACACAATAGTTATCCTCATAGGCATGAGGTGGAAATGCCTTTAATATTAAATATTTCTTTTATCTTTGTTTTGTTTGCTTAAGTTCTTTTTTTATTGTTGTTCAAATACAGTGGTCTCCATTTCCCCCCCACCACTCCCCGCCTTGTTTGCTTAAGTTCTTTAAACTCATTGACCTTTACTCATCACAATTCTGCTTATTTTTTAGATGTAATTTTACATTTTTGGTGGTGCTATTGGACTAACTCTGTTTTTCTCATTAGTTTGTAAGCTCAAAAAGATATGAACTGTATGTAGCACATAAGTATGCAATGAAATAAATATCTGTTGAGCATATAAATAATTAAATTGATGAATTACCAGGCTGCCATTTTTCCAATTTACTTCCATTGCATTCAGCAAACTTTGTTAAACATCTACCATGTACCAGATCTTGGATTAGCAGTATCTTGAGGATACTGTTAAATACCATTGCCTACAGGTTGTCATTCTTGGCCTGACTACATTTGTTTAAGTCCTAGTCTGTACCATCAAAACTTAAGGCAGACTGGGAAAGTAATATCTCCACTAAAGTCATTGATCGAATGCATGTCTATTGAGGCTGGTATCTCAGGTTGGAGGCACAACACAATCACTGAGAGAGGTCATTAGCATACAGATTGTGGGGTCACATGGACTATGGGACCAGGTCAGGCATCTGTGTTTTTAAAAGCCCTTCAGTGAATCTGGTACACAATCAGGTGTGAAAGCTACTGAAAAAGGTAGACCTGTCTCAAACCTGGCTCCATCACTGACCAGATGTGTGAGCTCAGGTAATTCAGCTATCTGCTCTTAGCCTCAGTTTCTCATCTGTATATTGGGTTTTGGGGAACAGGGAGTGACTAAGAGCAACTGGCTCATAATTTGACATCATTTTCAGCAGCACAGAATGTTTGGGATAAAAGGTTCGTTATATATTGCTCAATTACGATTCTCATTTCAAACTCTATTCATTGGAAGGACAGATGAAGGGTGAGAACTCTCTCAGCCCTATGGGTCCCTATGCTGCCTGCCAACCTGGTCTTGAAGTACCAGCTTTCTGCCACTGGAGTTCCTTGGAAAGATTCCTGAATGATTGCTAAGGGGGCTAAACCAGTCATCCAAGCAGACGCATCCTGGTTTTTGCAGGTAAATAAAAGCAAGGGGAGAACAGTGGGCTCAGATACTGTAGACTGTAGCTCTTCAGGAAACTCAGATCCATCCCCATAACTTTTCGTTTACTGGTCATGATCTTTCAACAGAACTAGAAATGAGAAAATAAAAATGCCTTCTAATATTTTATTGCATACAGATAGAAAAGTAGTTTTTGTCTGTGATCCATCACCAATACATTTGCCCAGAGGGGAATATTTATTACTTTCACAAAATGATAGATTTTTTTTCCCCTGGGCACACGTGCTGCTTTAGATTCAACTATGTGGCAGAATTCTTTAAAGACTGTATCTTTCACATTCTTTGGAACAAGGTATCCAGCTCATTAATTCTGAAGAAAGGAACTGACAAAATATGAGATAAATCAGTACAATATTCCATTCCTTTTCTTGGATACAGATGTAAGAGTTTAAGAAATTAACCTCAAGAAAATGCAAAGCTGAGGCGAATTTGGCATTTTGGTCACTAATGTATTTGTTCAAATATGAAAATCAACAAAATGGAGAAGTTATCAGAACATATCTAATAGATATGAAAAATAATTTAGTGAATTGACTGCATACTATTTTTTCTAATAGGATTGAAGACATTTCCTCACAAATCCTCTTAGCTTTTCTAAGAGGAGGTATACAGTTCCATTAAAAATAGGATAGAAGAGCCTGAGTGATTCCTGAAAGACTATCAAGCTGATAGGGCAGTGCATGAATTTGTGTTCTCCTAAATTTTGTGATTATTTTGATAAACATTGCAAAAATAACAACATCTGTGATCCACAAGCACCGACCATATTTTCAACCTGATGACTTTAAGGGAGGTGCGTGATGAATAGAATAAAGGGCAGATGGGTAGGACAGTCAGGATCCAAGGTTGGCCTCAAAACTCGGTACCTAGTTGTGAGGCTGGTTGAGCTTGTTCTCTTGATTTGGAGGTTGCTGTTTTGACTACTCAGCACGGCTGTGTAAAGCTTTGCAAGTTTTATTCCATCCTTACAGAAAATGCTCCTTGTCACATTTCTCTAGTGCATCAAAAAAGCTGCAAAAGAAGATAACTTCAGCTGTGATAGAACATTGACTGTGGTGTGAATTTGAGTAGTCAAAACAATAAGCATGGGGACCAGCCTAAAGACTTAAAGACCATTGGAGTTGTCCAAGTAAAAGAAGACCATTGCCTGACTAAGGCAGACACAATACAGATGGAAGAAGTGAACTTGGTGTTGACTGAATGTGACTGATGAGGAAAAATGAGGAATCAAAGATGACTGCCTCATTCTTTGACTTGAGTAACTAGGTTAATGTTAACTGAACTTTGAAAAAGAGGAGAAAGGGCAAGTTTTGAGGCAAAGACTACTGCTCTATTTTTGGGTTCAATTTGTCAATACCTGAGATGTTTCAGATATGAGATCTAGGAGGCAATTGGATAGATAAATATGATCAGTGCAATAGACAAAGTTCTAAGAGGGCTCCCAATGACTCTCATGCCCTTGTGCAACCCTCTTTGTCCTTTTGAGGGTGTGTATACAGGGTGGCTTGTGACTCACTTCTAACCAATAGAATACAGCAAAGTTGGTGAGTTACCACATTCAGATTAGGTTATGTCAAAGGTAAAGGGATTGGGACTGGATGCATAAATTGAGGAGTTCATATAATAGGAAAAAAGATGTCATCACCCAGGGAAGTTGGTAGTGTGAGAGAACTAGTGGGCTAAGGAGAGAACCTGAAGGAACATCCGCATTTTAGTAAGGAGAAGATTTACTACCAATTTTTTTTTTTTTGGAAGGTGCCATCAGAAAGTGATGAGAACAAGGAAGGAGTGAAGTCAAAAAAAGCCTAGGGAATAGTGATCAACCATGTTAAATAAGAGCAGAGAGACCCAGGGGAGTGGAGACCCAAAAGTAGCCAACATGGACATCATGGGGAGGTTGCTTCTAGGCAGTTTTAGTCAAGGGAGTTGGTGAAAAATATGGGGAGGGAAAGATGCAGTAGACTGAGAAATGAAGGTTGGGATGATTTTTCAAAGGACTCAGTGAAAGGATAGTCAGTCTCTAGAGAGAATCAAGTAAATAACCTTTCTTTTTCCTCATCCTTCCTCTTCCCTTACATCCTCCCTTCCTTCTTACCCTCCTCCTCCCTCATCAGAATGAGGCAGATTAGAACACATTTGTGGGCTGAAGGCAAAGACACACCAGAGAGTGAGTATTGAAGTGCTCCCTTCCATTAATTTATTTAATATTTGCAGCTTACTGCAGTGCTGGCCTACAGGTACAAATCAGATCTGCTTCTGACTTTGAGGGGGATATGGCAGGCAGAATAGTGCCCCCCACCAAGGGCATCCAGATCCTAAGCCCTGGGTCTGTGTGTTACTCATAGATGGTAAAGAGACTTTGCAGATTAATTAAGCTGAGAACCTTGCCATGGGGAGATTTTTCTGGATTACATGAGCGAGACCAATAGAATCACAAGGGTCCTTATAAGAGGGAGTCAGGAGGGTCAGACTCAGAGAAAGGGGACATGAGGCAAAGTCAGTGAGGGATCTGAAGATGCTGTGTTGTTGCTTTGAAAGAAGAAGGTGCCACAAGCTAAGGCATGAGTTGGCCTCTAGAAGCTGACGAAGAGAGAAAACAGATTCTCCCCTAAAGCCTCTGGATGGACTGTGGCCCTGCTGACACCTTGATTTTGTCCTAGTGAAACCTATTCAGACTTCTGACCTCCAGAACTGTCAGGTAATATATTTGTGTTATTTTAAGCCACAAAACAATTATAACTTGAGGATGAGTGTACAGGGTGACTTTGTGGCAATAGAATGCTAATAGAGAAGCTAATGGCAGAGACAGCCTCATGGACCCTGTCTTTAAAACGCTGACTTTGGGTGGGCAAGGGTGCTGTAGGGGAATCCCTAGACAGGCCCTGACTGGAATCAAGGGCTGCTTAGATCTAATCTCTCGGACAATACGCTGAAGGAAAACTGCATCCCTGGGGGGACTGTCATTTCTGAGCTCACAGTGCAAATCCCACGGACCAAGGACTGGTGTTTCCAGCTCTGAAGAGACCACACAACTGCAGCTCTGCTCGGTGGGCTCACCTTGCAATGGGCATGGGTACACTGAGCTGCAGAAACATTGGCCAACCAGTCTTGAAGGCCATCCCTTGTTACAGGCTGAACTGGGTCTCTCCAAACTCAAATGTTGAGTCCTAACTCCTACTACCTCGAAATGTAACTATATTTGGACACAGGGTTTTTAAAGAGGTAATTAAGGTACCATGAGGTCATTGTTTCTGGGCCTACAGGGTCATTTTCACACTGGAAATGTTTTGAACATGTCTCCTATTGTGTAACATAAATGTTCAGCTTTTACAAGTGTTTTTTCTCCTAAGAAATGTGCACAACAGATAGTCCCATCCCATTCTCAACACCTTACCTCGTGGTCAGAGATGGGACAGAGAAATGAGTTAAGCTTTGGGGACAGGAAAAGGATGTCAGGTATTCAAAGGACTTAGTTAAAAAAAATTAAAGTTTAGTAGTTTTTTTGGGGGGGTTGCATTAAATGTCCTCAAAGTCACTTTCAGTCAGCTGTACAAAAATAGTAGCATCAAAACTTTTTCTTTGGCAAGACTATGTTGCCACGTAGATCAGTGGGGACAGAAATAAAAACAGCTGAAGAGGTAATTGTACCAAAGTCACACTGTGTACTTGAACTTGACAAGCTTTTGAATTAAAGCTTCTATTATGTCGAGCGAGCCTCATAGGTAGATTGTTTTTTAATGATTGAAGGTAAAGTTTGGTCACTGTCTTTTTTTTTTACTGTGATTATGAGGAAAAATAAATAGTTTTAGCTTGAATTTTTATTTATCTTCAAACAGGATCCTGCTAGCTAGAGGAAGTTCTGAAGCATCATATTTCCCCCACTGTGTCCAGTGATGTTGGACTCACAGGTGCAACACAGAGATTGAAAGCGTGTGTGTGTTTCTAAGGGTCATCCTGATCATAGACTTAAAAGTTTCCAGGTCACTGTTAAAAAAGGTGGAATTCACTGGACAATGGGAGAGCTCTGTTGTCCTCCAACTTTTACAATTTTTATATGCCTTTAGAATAGTCTCATGGCTGCGCTAATGGGTAGAGGAATGTGAGAGCTGTTTTCTCCCAGGCTGACTTTGAGATAGAAGATCTTTCAACCTCCAACTGCCCCCAAGTCGCTTCACTCCTTGTTGACTTCACTTTTGGGGTCCTTTCCAGGTATGTGAACACAGTGAATGGGCAGCAGACACTCACTAATTTGTTAGTGAGTCATCTTACAAGGAGCAGATCAGACAAACACAGTAGAATTTGAGAACCATAGAGAATTTTCCTGTGACCTTCATGTTATCTGTTCCAGGCCTACCTATCCTGGACTTGAAATTCTTTTACTGTCATCCTGAATCTAGATTCCTCTTTTTTTAACCCTTTTTAAAATTGTTGACACTATTGCAGATGTCCCCTGTTCTTACCCCCTTTGCCCACCTGCACCCAGTGTCCCACTCCCCATCCCCTGGCCTTCACCACACTATTGTCTGTGTCCATGGGCTATGCACATATTTTTTTGGCTCATCTCTTCAACTTCCCTTCTGACAGCTGTCAGTCTGTTCCATGCATCTATGCCTCTGTTTCTATTCTGTTCAGTTTATTTTGCTCATTAGATTCTACATATGAGTGAGATCATATGGTATTTGTCTTACTCTGACTGGCTTATTTCGCTTAGCATAATAATCTCCAGGTCCATCCAGGCTGTCACAAAAGGTAAGAACTTCTTCCTTTTTGCAGCTGGCCTCTTACTGAAGAGTATCTCCAACCAGACTGTATAGTGGTCTCTCTTGTAAGGTAATAGATTAAATGTGAGCACAGGCTCCTTACCTTTTAAATTTCTCAGGAAATACATGGCAACAACTGGGTAATTGGGATTATGACTGAGAAGCTAGATCCTTAAGAGTATCATGGAACATCTCCAAAGAGAACCTTTGCCTTGCTTGCCAAAAATATGTGCTGGAATGCCATAATCTGCTCTCTAAACATATCTGCTTGGCTGCTCTGCTTCAGCCCATCTGGAGGGAGAAGCTTAGCAGGCCTGGTTGGCGTCTACCTCACAGCTTCCCCGCAAAGACAAAGATGCTGCCTTAGGAAGCTGGGCTCTGGATCACAGGAACTTTAACATCAATGTATTTGAAGGGGCTGATTTGTGAGAATGACAATGGGGAAACCAAGTTGATTTTATTACCTTCAGAACAGAATTGCAAAATGGTAGTTTAGAAGTAATATTTTACCCAAGGAAGTTCGAGAATTGTTTTAGATATAATAAGTGTTGGAACCCACTGTGTTCCGTCTCCCTCGGGACCTGGCCCCTGGACTCCTGAGCAGCTGAGGCGGGACAGCTGAGTTCAGTCCGTGCCCCTGAGAGAAGCCCTGGTGTGGACTCTGTCTGGCAAGCTAGTGTGGACAGTTACTGACTGATATTTAGGAAACTTCTTGCAGACACTCTTCTATCATGTCAGTGTGACAATCTTTAAAACATATGTGCATTCCATCCACCTCTGGGTTATTCTATTTTCATTCAAAACAAAAGCACAGATGTAAGCATTTTTAACCTTCCTTAGTTGTCCATCATGCAAAAAGTCTGCTCGTGCCTTGGCCAGCTCTAGTTTATTCTCCCTTCTCTTCTCCAAAATACTCTTCACATTAATCTAAATTTCTTGAAATATCAGCTGCTCTAAAATTCTAATCTTTTCTGAGACTTTTCTACTATTGTCCTGCCCTTTTCCAAGCATCACAGTACTTGGAAATAAATAGCATCTCATAACTATAGGTGGATTTTATTTTAATTTACACAAGTTCTCTCATATTTACAGATCTGAGAGTTGGGGTTTCAGCTATTTCCAGTTTGCTGAGATATTTTTGTCCCACGAATCATAAGAAGAACATGGGAGGGGCCGACAGAAGGGGCCTGCAGTTCTGCCTGTCTTACCTTTTATCTCCTAACAGACTAGTTGACATTGATGGGAGAAGAGTAACACCAAAGGGGAGGGGAAGTAGCCTGCAAGAAATGCTAGAAATTTTCTAAAGCATAAATGCTGTATTGGACCAAAGATATGTCTCAAGGCACCATTTAGCTTCTCTTTTAGAGCATCACTGAATACATTAGCATCATACTTTAGTTCAACATACTTGAATTAAGCGCCTATTATGTGCCAGGCTGTGGGGCTTGGAACTAGAGGATATAAAAACAAACAGGAGACAGCACCTGAACTCAGGAGCTCACCAGGAGCTCACAGCCCCTGGGGGTGGGAGAGAGGACCCAGTAACAGAGCACCTCACGGCAATGTGGGTAATGTTCAGCAGGGCTCACTGAGCAAGGGCACGGCCAGTTCTTAGGTTATGACTGCAGGACATTTGCTGTTTAACCCTTTGTAAATGCACCATGAGTCCTCATCTATAACCTTTGGAAAAACAGAAATACATGCCATATTTGTGTTTTACCAAAGTAGTGTCATAGTTAGAAAAGAGAAATTAAAAAAAAAGAGCATAAAACTTCTTGATGCCCAGTGGTTATAAACTATGATCCAGCAACACTTATCAAATCCTAGGAGCTGGGTCTTTGTTAAGTGAAATCATAACAACAATACAACGCTCTGAATTTGGTAGGATGTGAGTCCACTGGATTCTCAAATCCTAGTGAGGCAGTTCCAACTCTGAAGGGATTTTTCTAAATTTATATCATAGTTTCCTTTGCAGGTTTTACAGGGAATGAACAACTAGTATGATACTTGAACCAGAGGCAAAACATTTTTTTGTGTGTGCAGAATGCAGAATTCAAATGGCAGGATGGGAATATATTCTGTAAGTCAGCATGTTTATTTCAGGCTATTTGCACAAGCTACCGTGGTCTGAGCCAAACTGGACCTCACACCCTAGGGCAAAATGATCAGTTGGGATTCGTGGAATTTTGGCATCAGGACAGTCCACTGGCAATCCCCCGGCTGTCATTAATCCACAGGATGCATTTGCCTCTCTCGGTAGTGTTTCCTCCTGGGTAACAATTGCTAAATGGACTGCAAGGGAAAAAGTTACGTCCACTATTTCCAATTACACCATGAAAGATGGTGTAACCATTGAGTTTCCAATATTATCCCCCAAAATCCATCTTTGATTATTGCTCAAGACATTTCATGTTAGCTGTATAAGAAGAAGAAAAATAATTTTGAACTTTCAATTTGAGATATATGCATAAAAACAACTAACCTTGACTACGATGAACACAATCGCCAGGTTTGTTCCAGTTTTAGAAATGTTGCACATGGAGCAGAGATGCTTACTGAAGTCAAATTAATATGTTTCAGAAACGAAAAAGCAAAAGCTGGTCAAATAGTTTTTAACACTCCTGGCTTTCTTTCAACATAGCTAAATCAATTAGTCAGTAATAAATACTAATTTTAAAAGGAAAATCAGCCCTCAGGTTATTGTTAAAAAGTGCTGTTAGAAGTCATGTTTTTGAAAAGTGACTGCACTCTGGGCTTGAGACATTTAAGTGATTAAAAAAAATTTTTAAAAAAACCAACAAATTTTCAGACTTTTAAGACCCATGAAGTTTTCCAACTTGAGCCCTGGCCCTTAAAACTGGAAGATATTTTCCACTTCCAGCACTTTATTTTTACACGTAACTGACTTTGTTTTAACCTGATCAGAAAGAGCAAATGAAGAAATGTCAATGTCTTCACTTTTGTATCTTGATGTGATGGCCTCTTTTAACAAAAGCTATGGCAGAGCTAAGTTTGTCCTTATGATCAATAGAGTTTATAGTGATGAATGAGCTCACACTCTTCCTCATGCTGACTTTTTTAGATCAAAGTCCAGAAAAGATTTTCACTGGCAACGTTCACTGACAATCATGGCAGCCATCCTGTAGGGTGACCCTTTCATATTACGCTGAGGCCGGGGAAAGAGGGAGGGTCAGGCTAGGGGTGAATGTGGGGGAAAGATAACTGGTTCCTGTTTGTGATAATTGGTTTGGTGTCAGCAAATGATAATTCATGTCTGTCTGCTGAAGACGTCAGAAGGCACAGAGGTCTCAAGATGGAGTAAGTTGAGGTAACAATGGTTTCCCTTTGGAGAGTAATTAGAACAAATGGGAATTCCTTTCTGATCATCTGGGGTTTTAGAATTATAATCAGAACACCTGCCACAATCTGAAAACATGATTTTTTTCTTCCTCAGCTTCAGTATTATGTTTAGCTTTTCAAAAGCAGTTCAGTAATTTATCAATGACTGGTTCTAATAGATAAGCTCTGATAATAGTTGAAAGGCTCACGATATAACAGTGTCACCAGTGGGCCAGTAACATCTGTGTGTGTCCTGAGGTGGAGACATGTGTCCTAATAAATGAACGCCAGGGCAGATTGCCTTAGAAAACAAGATTCTTCCACAGACAAGCAGTGCTATATTGAATTAATTTTCATTAAGAATGGAGTCCACTTGCACATGAGAAACTAGCCTTTCAAGGATTAGGTGAGAAGTGCTATTTCTTTCCTATGGAAGAGGTTTTTACAATGTTTTTTCAGGCACACAGCTGTAAAATCTGATTCTGGGACACTGTATAATCACATTTCCAGCAAACCTTTGATGTACTCTGAGCTGAAACCACACCATTACATTCTCATGAGAACTCACTGTTATTTGTCTCATATAAGCATTTTGTCACATTGCTCCTATTTAAATAATCCAACTTAAAAGGAAATATCTTGAGGGGACAGGAGGCATACTTTTTATATTAATTCCAGTTTTGGCTTCAGCCAAAAACAATTAGTATTTATTTTTCATAAATAAGACACATTCATTCTTATATTTACCTTTCTGCCATTGTGATCATATCCAAAAGAAGACACTGTAAGAAAGGCTAATTTTGTTCTATGGCAAAGGTCAGTTGCAAAGGAATGTCATTGTGACACATTTTATATTGCAATGGTCGGTACCCAAATGTTAAGTGTTTGTTGTTCAAACATGTCTGTGGGCCAGGTAGGGTGATGTGAGGGGTTTCCCTAGACACAGGGATTTCAGTGCTAAAGCCATGAAACCCTGGGCAAAATGAGCCAGTTGGCCAACCTAGTGCTAAGACAAGTACAATAATGGAGCTGTAAGGAGCAAGTCTGAGAAATCCTGTGGGAAGGGGAGGTGTTTCCTATTTGGAAAGAACATACAGCCCTGACTGATGTGGCTCAGTGGGTTGGGCATTGTCCTTTAAACCAGAAGATAGCTTGTTCGATTCCCAGTCAGGGCACATGCTCGGGTTGTGGGCCAGTTCCCCAGTGGGGTTGTATGCTAGGGGCAACCGATGGATGTCTCTCCCACACATTGATGTTTCTCTCCTTCTCTTCCTTTCCCCCGTCCTTTCTCTCTAAAAATAAATAAATAAAATATTTTTTAAAATAGAAAAATACCCAAAATATAATACCAGAACTGGTGTGAAGATAAAAAATTGGTACCCTTAGAAAATAAAGTCCGTGGGATTCTGTGTTAAGTTGCAAAGAAAAGTGTTTTTTCTGAGAAGCCTCTATTTCCAGGTTCTCTGAATTTCCATGAATGAGTTAAAGCTAAGACCTAAGTGGATTGTCTCATTGACTCACCAATTTACTAAAAAATATTTATCGAGTATTTTTTCTTTCTTTCTTTTTTTTTTTTTAATTGAGTATTTGTTTTCTGTTCAAAATGGCAACATTGGCCCCTATGGTGCATTTACCTAGCGCTGAACCTGCCACACGAGTCCTCATTTACTCCCCAGAATATCTCTAATTATTGAATCCACTGTTAGCCCCACTTTCTAGGTAGGGAAACAGAGTCTCGGAGGTGCAAAGTAACTTGCCCAAGGTCCAACAGTGGGGTTGGCCACTCTGTGCCTGAGAGAAAAGCCCTCATGTTGCTGTGTCTCACTGGCAGGTGGGAGAGTCTCCCCCTGGAAGCAAGGCTCCGTATTCAGTGAGTGACCGAGCTGTGGGGCATGCACATCACGCCACGCACATTACCTGATGTTTACGTCAGCTAGGAGGAAGACGCTGAACCATATGAAAAGGTCATGCGTCTCTAAGACCCAAGAAGCTCTCTCTCAACAAGAACCCACACTGCGGTGAGGAGCCTCAGGAGTGGAGAAAGGGGAGGTACCGTGAAAGAGAACAAAAGCCAGACACAGGAATAAAAGTAGTGGGGGAGGGCAGTGACAGACGAGGTTCTTACTTTGCAGACTGTTTGCTAACCTCTGACAGGGACCGCCAAAGAGCCTGATGCCACTTTGTTGGCTGAGCTAGGTATCCCCAGGGTTAGTATGAACGGAAGGGCAGCATCTAGCACAGTGGTTGGTCACAGCGCACCCAGGTCTAGATCCCAGCTCTTCCACTCTGTGGCTTTGTGACCTTGTGACTAACCTCTCTGAGCTTCAATAATCTCATCTATAAACTGCTCGGGATAAAGGTTGCACGTTCCTTAAAGGTCATTAAGAGGAATCCATTAGATAATAGATAAAAGTGCTAAGGAGAGTCTCTGAATATCATATGACTATTAGCTGTAATTATTCAAGTCCAGAGTGTATTGTAAAGGCAAATAGTATCTCTTTTATTTAACTTAGTTTTAATTGTGTACTTTATACTTTGCTGTTTTGTGTTTGCCTTCTTTTTTGCCTGTCTATCACCCGAGGCTTCTTTTTTGAGTTGAACAGGATCATCCCCTTGGCTTTGCATGCAAAACTGGATGATGTTCTTTACTTGGAGATGCGGGGTCCAGAAAAGCTACCATCCCTAAAAGCCATTTAGATCCCCAGGGCTGTTACCAGACAAGGAACCATGCTGGAGAGGATCTGCCTCAGGCCGGCCACGGTGCGTGGGTCTTGACTTCCTGCCGGACAGATTTCACAACACAGGTGCAGGTGATTTTGAGAGTGTGCTTATTAAAGATGGTGACAGTGAAACAGGGAAGGGCTTAGGATAGAAGAAGCAACAGAAGAGAGCCAACTCAGAGCTGCCATTGGCTTACTGAAGAGTCAGAGAAAAGGGGCCTTGGAGACAGGTTCAGGGGCTTTGCTTCCTGCTGTTCCCCTGGCTGCAAGTCCCACGGGGGCCTCCAGAATTTAAAACAAAAAAAGCCCGTGCCCAAGAAAAGGGCTCAGAGGGCTCCATGGATGGCACGCTCATCTTTTGTTTTGAGGGCTTTTCTCTGCCTCGGCAGAATGCTCTTCATCTTTCTCAGTGAGTTCTTTAATATATTGATGTACTGACACGACGGCACAGAGGAACTGGGTCATTCTCTGGTCAGTTTCACCTTCAGAAAATATCACTGAAGAGGGACCAGACCCAGGCAGGTCTGGAATGTGTGAACTGTTTGCTGCCAAGTGTCCTCTTTAGGGAAGATAAGACCTTGGGCTCCTGATCTGGCTGTAAATTGCTCAACCAGTGTGTTCAGCTATCTGTCTCAGTTTCCTCATTCCACTTGCCAAGGAATTTTCTTTTTTTTCTTAAATTTAACCTTTATTGTATTTTTTTGTTACCATTTAGTTCCTTTATACCCTCAATCCCCAGCAATCAAGGAACTTTTCTAGCTTCTTACTAACCTGCCTCAGGGTCAGCAGGGCCAGTTCCCACACTGGGTCCCTTGCTTCCACTAAAATAGACAAAAACTTCAGTTCAACTAACAGCTCCCACCCAGTGTCTTCCAATAGGTCAACTACCCCTCCCCCCAACTCAGTCTTTTCCCCCAACACACATACATACATGTGCACTTACACAGAGTCTTAATATTGGGGAACATGTCTTATTTTATAAAGTAGGGATTTTCATCACTGGATGCACATTAAAATCACATGGGGAGTTTTAAAAATACTGATGTCCAGGCCTCCCCTAGAGCAATGAAATTAGAATCCCTCCAGAGTAAGGGTTAGGTGTCAGGTGATTCTGATGTGTTGTCAAGGTCGAGACCAGGTGCTCTAAATTGAATCCACCCCCGCCTCCCAGCCCCAGGCACACAGAGAGTTTCATCTTTTTAGTGTAACAAAGCAATTTTGAAATTTTCTTGGTGGCTTAGATCAGTCGGGGCTCACGGCCAGAAACATGGGAAGGATCACATCACTCAGACCTTACCAGGGGTGCACAGTGCAGGAGGGGTGTGTGTAGGGGCGGGGGGAGGGGAGGCGGCCGCACCGTTGTCTGCGCAAATATTTTGCTGCTGTAACATTGGAAGCTCACAGATCATTGTGGTCAAAGGATCAGTCCAAGAAGTAGCCCTGAAAAAAGTTTTAGGATAATTTAAAAGTATAATTTGCTTTGGGGACCTCCAGTTTCTATATGGAAGAGGTCTGTTTATTATTGGATTAGTCACATTCAGGACCTTTGTGGGTATAGAAAGTTTGTGGACCTTTAGAATAAAAATCCAGGGTCAAAATTAAGTCTTATTTTTAATCTCCACATTTTTCCAGATGAGTTTCCTGCATTGGAGAGTTTCATCTAGATTTAGTAGAATATAAATTCTACTAAATGAATGCTGGCCATATCTGTAAGTGATGGGTTCATTTCTGGAGGCCACCATGATATAACCCCAAGTCTCCTTAATATATAAATATTCATAAGCCCAGGAACTTTCTTAGTGAAATCCTCCTCACAATCCCAACATCAATCTTTCAATATTCTTTGCCGTGGACTTTCTGACACAACGTCAAAAACATAGCCGTTACCATGGTAACTATCTGGCAATATCTGTGCATCTCCCCCTAGGATAAGTGGGGCCTCTCCAGCAAAGGTAAGAGCATTAATTCTACTTCATATTGATAGTTCACAATAAAGCAAATCACATTGGATCATCTCTTTGGCTCATTGCTTAATGTTTAGGATTTTCTACATTTTTAGTTTTGGTTTCTTAGAACATTTAGAAAGTAAAACAATATATAAAATTCTATAACCATATAAAGCTTTAACAGGGGGTAAAATGCTATGGTTATTTTCTAGTATGCTTGAAGAAGATAGTAATTGTTCTAATATCTTCCAAAAAACATTACTTTTAATCAAATGACAAACTCTTTAGCAGACATGTAAACATCTGAAGATTTGAACCTTTATAGGGAAATCAGTTAAGAGGGAATTTGGCACATTCTTCTTTCTTTCTAACAAATGAAAAAAAATTAAGAATTAAGAGATATTAGTTTATCAGACAAGTTAAGCAGGAGTTTGTCATTTTGTATTTCAACAGAGTTGAAGTATTCTGAATCTATTTGCCTTATGGGGGACTCGGGATTGCTTTATAGTTACCATTTACATGTATAATATTTGGTGGGCTAAAAACATGGGATGGGTGTATTTTTCTCCCCATCATTGCTGTCAGCTGTTCTCTATCAACTCTATTTCTCATTCCTTAATGAAGTCTCAGGAAGAACCCATAGCTTTTTATAATTTGTAGTTATTTAAAAATCCAGGTCATTTTAGTCTAGTTTAAATCTTCGAACTCATTTCTGGCTTAATGCCTATCTCTCTCCCTTCTCCCAGACCCATGCCCCTTCTAAGCCTGACCCCTGTGCTGCCTCTCCCAGCCGGGTACCCCAGCCTCCCATCGAAAAGGTCTCCTTCTCTGGCAGCCTGTGCTCTGGATTGGGGAACTGCCTGCTACCTCCCCAGTGTCCATTTACCCTGGAGGAGACATGCCCATCCCCCGACACCTAGGGATGCCCCTTACCCCATGCTCTGCCTTGTGGGCGGGGTGGTCTGCCTGACCAGAGGTACACATGGCTGACATCCACCCATACACTGAGATGCTAGCTCCTTCTCTCTGAATAGTCATTTTTTGGTTTGATTTTCTCAGAGACTTTCTTTCCTTTCCTTTTTGAAGGAAATTTCTACAAAGAGAAAGAAAAAGTGATTGGAGTCATAAGATTTGCCCTAGGGGGTAAATGTTATTGTCTTCTTCACTTCATGCCTTACTTGGGAAGGGGTAAGGAGAGGGGCTGGGGTAGAAGTTTAGGTGGATAGTACAGTTGGTGTGTTGCTTCACAGTAAGCAATGGAGGGAGTGTCTACCCCTCAGTTATATCAAACTTCCTTGAGAATGGGGGCAGGCGATGCTCCTTCACTTTAGTTTTGTGTCTCAGCCACTCAGCTGAGGCAACAGAAAAAGGCCCACTCAGCACCCTATATCTATGCCAGCTCTCCTGGAGTGGCCTCAGTCCAGGATCTCACCATGGGCCACCGGGATCAAGGCATACAGGCCCTGGGGCAGAAGTCTCTTCAGACCAGGGAGTGGGGAACAAAGGTGGCTGGACCTTGTCCTTGGGTTGACTGGACAGTGTGGGCATCCTGGCTGCAGGGACAGAGCCTGTTTGACTAACTTGTTGTTTCTTGTCCTGCTCTTCCTGCTGGAATGTCAGCTTGGCACAGGATTGATCCCTGTGTCTCTGTATAAGTAACTGCAGATAATTAGTCCAAAGGAAGAGGTGAATTATCCCTGCTGGGCCCATCTGCATCTATAGAGCTTGTGCATGCCTTTCATCTGAATCCAGACAGGCGAGGGCCCAAAGTACATGTGAGCTTTGCTGTCATTCAGCTGCCAAGCTGGAAGGAGAACATGCTTCTCCAGCAGCACCCCCCTCAACGTGATTGAAGGGGGTTCCTGGCATTTTAGGAAGAATTCTTTAGTATCAACGACAAGTTGTACTGCTGACTATCGGCTGTCCTCACTCCCACAGTGGAGAGAAGAGTCACTCATTCATCCCCAGAATAGTGTGTCAGTGTCTGAAATCTCAGTGTTATAGACATTACCTTCACAAAGAGAGAGCAGTAAAAATCAAGTCGGAAATGGTATCCTCAATATATTTCCCATGAATATTCATAGTTTGCATTTGCAGGTTGTTTTTATATGCCTAGAATTTGTGCTAGGAGTTCAGGATACACAGCCTGTACCCATGTCTGTGTTCTCAGGTTGAGGATGACTAGACATGTCTATCCAGTCACCATGAGCCATGGAGACCCCAACAAGATGGGGAATGTATTAAGATCTGTCACTGTGTATGCCATTTAATCCTCACAACCACCCTGTGAGAGTAAGTAACTTGATTATCTTCACTTTTTTTTTCAGATGAGAAAGCTGAAGTTTAGAAGTATACATAATGTGCTCCAATCACAGGAAGGACAGGCTAGGGGTCAGTCCCTGGTCTCTGGTCTTCATGTTAACTGTCAACCCTTGCAATACTGAGCAAGTCTTTAGCAGCTTAGCGGACATGGGTCCCAGAAGGCAAATGGAGATACTCGCAGCTCACAGACCTCTGTATAAATGATGCAAACAAACAAGCATAATATAACCAAAGACACTGAAATTGTGAATAAGAGAGGAGAGGGATAGGAATTTTTCTAGGGAAAAGGGGAAGGGTTTAGAGCAACAAATATGAAAGACACATGGACAAAAGCTAGTGGGGGTGGAAATGGGAGGGAGCAGGGGAGGGCTGGGGTGGTGGGCTGGGATAGGAGTAGAAGACAGAAAACTGTATAAGAACAACAATTAAAATAAAATTAAAAAAATAAATGATGCAGCTTTGCTAGTTTCCACAGTTAGGTCTTTTTAAAAAAAATTGAGTTGACAGAATGGCTGCTGTGGTTATCATCCACCCTAGGTCTCTGAGGAGCAGGCTCTCTTATCTGCCAGGGACATATAACTCTAGGCCCTTTCAGGATCATGGTTGTTACCTTGAACAGAGTGAGACAAATGTCACTTATTAACATGACTGGGTTAATTGCATAGGTGAGCCTGGTAGCCACTGAAATAGAAAGTTCAGTGAGCTGGGTATAGGAGGGAACTACAAGAATGTGTGGCAAGAGCATCTCAGTGACTTACCTGTGCTATATGCAATTACTGTCTAGATTGTGGAGTAAAGGCTTCAAAGGTGAAAATCCAAGCATGTGAGCAGAACACAAAAATGTTCCAGGAGCCAGAGGATCTGTGGCTGTCCCCAAAGTGAACAGAGAATGTGCCCCTGACCTGCAAACCAGACAGAGAATTCCAACAGAAGCCCATCTGAGTGGCATGGAAATGCCTTCTACTCTGCCCACCTCCCTCCCCATTTTTAATGGTATCAGGAGGCAAGAAGTTTTGATCACAGATGCAGTAACCCAGTTCTATGCTATTATCAATAATTATGATTATACCTCAAGAGAAGGAAATTTGAGTGAGTGCATTTTGTAATTTTTGTTTTGTCACATTCAAATTCAACTCAGTACGTCTTTCAATTTTAAAAAAGCAGTTGTGAATTCTGAGAGCAAGATTTTCTAGAAAGTAGAGAGTGAGGGGAAAGAATAATTTTTGTGCACAATTCATCTCCCTGGACTGACATTCACCAGCAACATTAAGAAAGGGTGCCCTTGTTTGAAAGGATGTCAAAATCCATAAATATCAGATGATTTGACTTGAAAGTTGATATATGAATGCCTCGTTCCCTGGCACATCCTGTGTCCTGAAGTTAAAACAGAATGTACAAGCCAATTCTGGTTGCTGGGGATAGAGATCATTGGGGCCAAGACCTTCTGAGACTTCCTTTCTTTGGTAACAGTCCTCATCTCCAAGACAGAAGCTGTGGCAACAAAAGCAACGTGTCATCTGGCACCTGGTCAGATGGGCCTGGCACCACTGAGTAGTCAGGTTTCTGACTGATGAAATTGGAGGCCGTGGTCCCATCTGTTGAGACTTGATATTGATGTCAGGATACTCTGTGAGGCTCCTGGACCACTTTCCACAGTTGGTGAGAAAGCAAAACCTGTCAGTGATGAGTGGGCTGTGCCATAACTCCCCAGGCACCTGTACCAAGCTTCCCTCCATTCATCTTGGCTATGCAGACCTGAAGTTGAATTGAGGCAAGGTGCTGCCAAGGCTAATGGTAGAGAGAGAACAGGACATTCGCCAAGGGCATAAGAGACAGGCAGGACACTTCTCAAGTTGGAGGAAGGGTGAATAAGAGCTGTAAAAGCTATGTGATGAATGTTTACACAGTGGCTCAAAAAGCCAATGAACGTGGTGACATCAGGGAGTCAGAGATGAATGTGTTCAGCTCGTGCACCGTGGGGTCGAGTGAGGGCTGGCGGGTTTGTTTGTAGAGGCAGCAGGCCCAGAGATGGACAGCCCCCTTCCAAATCCATCCCGCACTGGGGCAGGCTGACATCTCCCACGTCGTCTGCCGCTGCTCAGACATCCTCTGGGACCCAGAAATCTGACTGGAAATAGAGCTCTGGAGTTGAGAGTAGAATTTTACAAATGTACCAGTGGCATCGTTCCTCCGTGGATGGCCTTTTCTTTTTTCCCATCTGTCCTCCCAGCGCTCAACAGCTGCTCTGTTCTTTAATAGCTCCCCAGGGCCCGGGTCCAGCTGGGCTTCATTGACAAAAACAAGAAAGATTACAGCTTTTTAGATAAAAATGACTGTAAAGATCATCCAGTTCACTGACCTCATTTTACAAATGAGGAGGTGGTGGCCAAGAGAGGCTAAGTTACTTCCCCGAGGTCACACAGCTAGCGCAGGGGCATTAGCTCAAATGGATGAGCCCTCACTCAGAATGCGAGAGGTCAGTAGAGCCAGCACCTGCCTCCTCAACATCCTGCTCTCTCTAATGCTGAGGATGATGGCATGGAGGCCAATTAAGGAATGGAGTGCAACCAATTAATGGAAAAAGTATCTGTGAGTGTTATTACTATGGTATCATGAGCAGTTTGGCCGGAGGACCGAGAAACACTTAAATCCTACCTTCAGTTAATCAATTCTTCACATGAAGTCCCTAAGAGAAATATATCCATGGGACACTAATCAGTAAGGCAAAAAAGACTATTTTTTAATTAACCCAGGCTTTGTTCCCAAGCCTAAGAGAATTCTAGTGAATTAAAGTTAAATCACAGGATGCTGCCTATTTTGAGCAGACTGGCCTAGGCAGCAAGCCCTTGGCCAGAGAAGTAAAGTAATTTTTAAGGGCATTGTTGGAAATGCCTGAAAGAGAAAGGAAGTCTATGGAGGAAATGAGTTTTGCTGTATTCCGACAGTCTCAAAGTAACCGAGCTGGACACTAAAATGGACTCAGGAGCCGTTTTCTCAAACTTCCTCAATTTGTAATGTAAGAGCTGAGGGTATTGAGGTCTAGAGAGGTAAATCGAACTCTCCAACTTTGACAAGCTCTAGGACCTTCTGACAGACCACAGCAGAGTAGCCCCTCCGGTGGGCAGTGGCTTCACAGGATCCTGTGGAAAGCTGAGACATTGCGGGCAGGGCCCACGGGAAGCAAAGGTCTGTGGTCACACCTAAGAAGCTGCACCAGTATTTATCTTTAATAACTATTTTCCCATATATGAATATAGTTATACTGACTTCCTTTATGGTTGAGTATTTGTATGGTGTGTTTTATTCATTCTTCTACTTTCAACTTTAAAGTATCCTTATATATTATATCTGTTTGTTGTAAGGAGTATGTACATGTGGTTTTTTATAATAAAGTCTGATAATCCTCTATATTTTATAATAGTCTTTATTTTACTATAATTACTGATATACTAGGGCAAAATCTAGCTTTGTATAGTTTTTCACTTATCTTATCTGTATGTATATACTATATATATGTTGCTCTCAGTTTTGTTTGTCTACCAAAATGTCTTTACTTTTGCAAAGTAAGCAAAATGTTTACTTTGCTCCCATTTTTGATATATACTTTCTCTAGTTTGGCAGTTACTTTTTCTTTGCCACTTTAAAATTACCATTTAATTATCTTCTGGCTTCCATTCTTTTTATTGAAAAGTCAGCTGTCAGCTCACTGTTGTTCATTTGAAAGTAAACAATATTCCCTCTACCCCATCTGGTTGCTTTTAAAACTTTCTTTGGTCTTTGGTGTCCTGTAGTTTTATTATGATGAGCCTAAGTTGGTTTTCTTTGTAATTATCTGCTTTACATAATAGTTGTTTTTTTTTTTTTCATCTGTGGCTTGATGGTTTTTGTTTGGTGGATTGGTTCTAAAAAATTATTAGCTTCAAATATTACTTCTGGCTCTTTTCTACTCTCTTTTTCTTCTGAGGATACAATTATGTTAGACTTTTTTTAGTGTATCTCTTATGTTTCTAAACTTTTCTTCTTTATTTTTGATTCTTTTGTCTCTCCATGCTATCTTCTGAATATTTTCTTTTGCCCTTATTCTCATTTACTAATTCTCTCTACAGCTGCATTAATCTGCTGCTAACCCTTCTATAGGGAGTATGATAGTGTCTAGATGCTCCTCAATTTACAATTACTCTACTAAATTAATAGTGGTGCCAAAGCAAATATTAGAAATATGACCTGTTGGCATAATTCTGGTACCTTCGTATTAGCAGGCTGCTCCTCAAGTTACACTTATTTATTGATTCAGTAAACATTTATTAACAAGCTAACCATGGAAGGGGCTGAGGGTATGTAGGGAATGCTATACACAAAACTCAGTACCCACTGAAGTCAAATTCTTTTTTTTGTATGCATGGAAGAGTGAAAGAAAGAGAAAATGGATAAATGAAGGTACAGTATAATCTCACTGAACTTCTTATAATCATTTCCATTGTGCAAGTAGATCTCTACCTTTCTTCCCTTAGGCATAGAGTCATCTGGTGGTTGGTTTCAAGGTATATCTTTTCAAATAGGGCAGAAGGAGAAGTCAAATGAACCTCCAAGGAAGTACATTGTTTTACTATAAAAAAAAACAAAGATTAGCTACTGAAATATTTATAATTTAAAAAAAATCCTGAGAGTTCACCTTACTACAGTAAGTAGACACTATTGGACAAGGGGAATACGTATGCTTTAAAATCTAAGTACCGTCTTTGGCTCAATGCGCACATTACTCAACTTCCTTTCACACTAATGACCTATTATTGGTTTGAGATCAAGATAGCTAAAATAATATTTTTGTTTTATGTTTTTACTGTGGTAAAAATATATATAACATAGAATTTACCATTTTAACCATTTTTAAGTGCACGGCACGAGTCTGCGGCATTAAGCACATTTCCATTGTTGCGCAACCTTCGTGATCATCTGCAAAACTTTCCTATCATCCCAAACTAAACTCTACACCTGTAAACAATACCGCTCCATTTATCCCCGCGCCCAGACCCTGGAAACTAGCATTTTGCTTTCTGTCTATGAATTTGACTATTTTAGGTACCTTATGTAAGTGGAATCATACAACATTTTATTTTATTTTTTCTAGGATGTATTTATTTATTTTAGAGAAGAGGGGAAGAGAGGGAGAAAAAGAGGGAGAGAAACACTGATAGGTTGCCTCTTGTATGTGCCCTGACCGGGGCCCAACCCACAACCCAGGGGTGTGCCCTGACATTGTATGAAACCAGTGTATTTTTGTTTTGTGGGATGATTCCCAACCAACAGTCAGAGCCATACAATATTTTTAAATATTATTTTTAAATCTAACCTACTCTGCATAAGAATCAAGTAGTAAAATACTAGCACAAATAACCCTATTCCAACCATTGTTATTGATTGTGGGTTTTATGCATTTTGCTTATTAAGTCTGTGAGGTACTTATAGTGGAGGGGGCAATTTAAGAAAATTTCAACAAAATAAATTACTAGAGTCTTCTCATGTAGTACAGAACTTCTAAGTGAATTAAAGAAGGCAAGTTTCAGAATCAAGAGCTACTTAACTACTCATATGTTATTGTTATTGATTTCCTAATTGGAAATATAAGTTTATAAGAGCTTTAGGTCTTATATTGTACAGGTTTGAGGTACTGTTTCTGGTGCAAATGAAAAATTTCTCTGATGTTCAAAATTAGGCTTTTTTTCCTGAAATAACACCAAAAATGGTTTTAATTCATCATAACCATACATTTTTTAAAAAATGAGCTAAAGTCAATGACAGCAATACCATTTGATTTAAATAAAACCTGAATTGTGGGGATAACTTCAACAAATACATTAGCAGCATCACTTTAATTTTCTGTCTCTGTGCTAATTGAATAGATGGATTTTCCTTTGCAGTAAACAGATATTGGTAAAACATCTTAGCTGTTCTGTCACCCATTAAATTGATAGTGGGCAGGTCTTCAATGCCTATGAATTTGATCTATGTTCAACAAAGCCACACATTTAAAATCTTGACTTTTAAGATTTCATAAGTTTTAAACATGTTTTACCTCCAGACCACAAACACTTAAATTATATATGATCCAAGCATATTTGAAGAGGCTGGGTAAATGATTTTGGATGCATTCAATTCTCTGTCCTCTAATAAAATTACCTTTGGAAATGCTCCTGTAAGCTCACCAAGTTGAAGTGCGTGGATTCTGTATGCACCAGCACAGGGCACAGGTTGCAAGGGCAGTAAGATCTGTACCCATGTTCCAGGAGTGCTTACTGAATTACTATTCAGCAAGTTAAAGGGAGCAAAGTTGAGAGACTTAGAAAAAAATGATCAAATAAGAGAAGAAAAATGGAAAAAGAGGAAAGCAGAACCTAATAAAAATAGACTAGTTTTTCTATGTTGTACTTATAAATGGATATTTTAACCTAAATCTGGAATTCAGAATATAAATATGCCAATGTGCTAATCATTGGCTCTTGCTACCTTGAATTACTGTGCATGTTTTATTCATGTATCCTGTTTCTGTACCAGAGGAGATTTGCTATGCATTGCTATTTTATTAAATATGCATTTATGGTTGTTAATGGTGATGATGATGATGATGGTGATGATGATGATGACTTTTACTGAGAAAACCAGGGACAAGAGAAAAGGCAAGACAAGAAGAAATAAGGGCATGAGGAAAAGCCAGGGGAAATTTACTAATGGGGCAGATCCAGCCAATCTTGACACTGTGCTCTGCTTCCACTGGCCACATTTCTCCTTTAAGTGGGGACAAATCTCATTTGAATGCAAAAGCCTTCATTTATAGTGACCTTAATAACAAACAGGGAGTAGATTTGCTGGTAAGGATGTAGAGTAAAGGGAACCCTTGGTATACTCTTGTTGGGAATGTGAATTGGTGTGGCCACTATGGAAAACAGTATGGAGATTCCTCAAGATGTTATAAATAGAACTACCATGTAATCTAGCAATCTTGCCTTTACGTATATATCTAAAGAAAATGAAACCATTATCTCAAAGGGATATCTGCACTCCCTTGTTCACTTCAGCATTACTCACAATAACCAAGGTATGGAAACAACATAATTGTCAGTTGACAGATGAATGGATAAAGAAAATGTGATTATATATATATATATATATATATATATATATATATATATATATAGTGGAATATTATTCAGCCTTAAAAAGAAAGAATTCTTGTATTCTTGTTATGGTGACAGCATGGATGAAACTAGAGGGCGTTATACTAAATGAAATAAGACAGACGGAGAAAGACGAATAGGACATGGCACCACTTACATACAGAACAAAAAAGGGAAACATAGAGACGGAGCAGAAAAATGGCTGCTGGAGGTGGGGGTGGCAGAAACAGGAAGTGCTTGGCTAAGGCTACAAAGTTCAGTTAAAAGGTAAATGAAGTCTGCGGCTATAATGTATAATGTGACTACAGTTGATAACTGACTTGTACAAGGTGGGCCAAAAGTAGGTTTACAGTTCTGAGTGTGCAAAACACAAAGTTTACTCTTGTGTTATTATTTGTTCTTGTATCATTTTCCTTATGAGCAACAGTGAACCTGCTTTTGCTGAAACCTGTATAATAGAAATCGCTAAAAGGGTACAACTTAAATCTTGTTACCAAAATAAATAAATAAATAAACAAACAAACAAATAAATACATAGTAGAGGGTAAATATATGAGGTGATGGATGTGTTAATTAACTCATGGGAGGATTACTTTCACAATGTATACATATATGTATACCAAATCATCACATTGTACACTTTAAATATCTTACAGATTTATTTGTCAATTATACCTCAATTAAGCTAAAAAAAGAGAAATAGTTTTGCAGATTTTTAATCAACTGAATGAAAAAAAACCTTAATATCCAAGTGGTCAAGATAATAGCCTTCAACAAGAAAGCAGACCAACTCAGTTTTCCAAAAAATTGATTACTTTGTGCCTTAAACAATTACATATTCTTCTATTTCTAGAAAGTTCAAAGCAGTGCCATACACCTTGGAAGGAGAGAAGAAAACGTTGCTTCATGCAATTGAGCAAATATCCATCAGGAGGCCCTCTTTGAATGGGACTTGAGCCAAATACATAATAAAGGTGGCACAGGGGAGGGGTGGGACTAGAGGACAGAGCATCTCACAAATCCAAGGTCAGTAGAATCAATTCTCACCCCTGTGACCCAGATGTAATACCTGGATAGCACCACAGACACAGCCACCATTTATTGTTCTCCTTGCCTGCAGCTGCTGAATGGCTTCCGCCTAAAGCACAGGCCACATCCTTCAGAAGCAAATTCCAAATTGCCACTGAGCTGATGTCATGAAAAGGAGGTGTAAGTAAATTTCTGCATTACTTCGATTGGAACTTCTATTTACTTGTCTAGTGAAGTTATTATGCAATTAACCTTGTTCACATAAGAGCTTATTTCTGCACAACAGAATGTTTTGAGAAAAAGCAATGCCTAACTTTGGTTTTGCTTTACACATTACAGAGATAAGGGCAGGGGTGAGGGACAAAAGTAGGTTTACGGTTATTCGTATGGGAAAAGATATGCAGGTTATGTTTATTATGATAGATTTATTAACTCAAAAGAATGCCACAGTGTAACCTTTTGCCCACCCCTGAATAGTGTAAACCCAGAGGAGGAGATTGGTGCATGTTCCCTAACTCTGGGGCCCAGGAGGTGCAAAGCACTTAAAAAGTTTCAATGTGTGAAAAATCTACATATTGAAGATTCAAAATCTACATATTGATGAATCCTCAGCCAGGTGTAGGCAAGAATTCTACAGCCAAACTAGTTCAGTGTTCTAACCAAAGCATATGGTTAAAAAATCACTCACAAAATGATTTAATATATCATCTCTGTTTAAATAACTTCAGAGTGCACTGAAGGTAAAAGCTTCATTTTCAATCCTACACATGAAACGTAACAACTATTACTTAGAGAGTTGGAAAGTCAAGCTGTCTTTCCTAGGTGGGCTTTCCATTTGGGTGAGGACTGACACAAGAAGTGACACCATTTCTTGGGGGACAATTTTATGACAATAATAGCAGCAAGGTACACACACTTGTATATAAACCACAACATCAGAGTTCCTAACCTTAGTATAACAAAAGTTTCAAAAACATAGCAAATTAGGTAATCCTTAAATGCTAAGATAATGCTCTACAGGTAGGAATTACTATCATGATTTCTCTCTTTCTGGGAAAATTGCCCCAAAGCAGTTATCACGTGCAATCCTGGGTGGAGTTTGCTTAAACAACACAGTAACTACGGCCAAGGTGCCTAGGACAAACCCATGGATGTGGTGAAAGAAGAATGAGATGATACAGGCAACGTGCAGCTCTCTTCAATAGCATGGCTCACGAGGCATCACCTGTGCATTCGCAGCCTCCTTCCTTGGGAACAGATACTCAGGGCCTCCCTAGAGCATGCAGCACCACCCACAGCTCATGGGTATTGATGGCTAGTAGCAGCCGTTGGTGTACCAATGTGTTCAGGCCTGCTCTGGCCCCAGCTGTCCCAGGTGCAGCACCAAGCCTGTTGGGGGGTTGCAGCACCATCTTGTATTCTCTCCTTAGCTGGAGCCCCAGGCCCAGCTGCAGCAGTATCGCCAGGGCTGCCTGATACTCCCTGCACACAAATGTTGCCTGGCCTGGGGTGCGTGATCCCTCATTTCTTACTTCTCTCCTCCTGCTCTCAATCCAAATGTCAAATTTTTCCTGTTCCCTCACCCATCTAAAGTAGGGTGGCAGTCATTATCATTCTGTATTCCAGTCTCTTCTCAGTTTCCTTTTCCGCATTTATGCGCTAGGTTTTACTTATTTGGATGTCATTGAACCCAACCACTCTCATTTATAAAGAAGGATACTTACTAATGGGAAAGTGCTTGAAGTTGCTCACTAAAATTCACAGTGGCGCCCATAGGTATAGTATCTCAAAGGGCACAGACACCTCGAAGCCCATTTGCCTCTAAATAAATCCAACCATTAGGTGATACAGCAACTATTAGGTGATACATACTCCAAATGAAAGAACAAAACCTTTTTTTTTTTTTGCTTTTTCTTTGAGATTACCAGCAAAATCTGTCTTTTTTTAATTCTTCCCAAGGATATGTTTATTGACTTTAGAGAGAAAGAAAAGGACAGAGAGAGAGAGAGAGAGAGAGAGAGAGAGAGAGAGAGAGAGAGAGAGAGATCAACTGGTTGCCTCTGGTACACACCCCTACTGGGGATGGAACTGGCTACCTTTTGGTGCATGGGATGATGCTTCAACCAACTGAGCCACCCAGCCAGAGTTTTCTGTCCTGTCTTTCTCTTCTTCCCATACACCAGCTGAATGGGAAGAACTATTTTTACCTCTCTATCTTCCTCCTCCTCATCTCTCCAGGGTCCCATCACTTCTTTCTCTAAACATTTGGTGAAGCAGTTAATTAATAGAAGGAGCTGTGACAGGGTCCTGAGATCTTCAGGGTCCTCAGGTCTTGCCTATAAAAGGAGGCATGAGAAAGAGTGGTTCTCTGGCCCAGCCCAAACATATGACAGCCTCTCAGTGCCCAAGTCCTGTGTTTAATTATGCTGAGTCTTTTTTTCTTTCCTGTATTTTCTATTATCTTACCATGATAAATGCAGCTCTCAAGAGGAAGCACTCCTACCCAGGAAATGTGGATAAAGGAGAGGGAAGATAAGAATGCTGTGGAAGTAGTTAGGGTGGGGAGAATGGAGACACTGAATACAGAAATCTGCAAGTGTAATGTACAGGAGAATGATATGAAATGCTTGTTTAAATTCAAATTCCCAGGCTTCCCTAAGTCCATGAAATTTGGATTCAATAGATCAGAGGTGGAAGTATTGCATCCAAGAATCTACATTTTTAAAGAGGTGTTCTGATAATATTGTAAAACTGAGTCTTAGATCTTTACCTGTCATAAAGAAATGAAGCACGCATGGCTTGAGCTCCCTGATCGAAGTCAGCACTTCTTCCTGGTGTGTGCTCTCATGCTGCTTCCCAGAGGTGGCCGGGAACCTGTTGGGAGGGATGACCCTCCACCAGCCCAGCCTCACCCATTTTCCTTTCTGGGTCTTACAAATACTATTGTGTGTTCTGAGTGTGCTGATGTGAAGACGTGAAATTGGCTCAGCAACGCTATTTTTCAACACCACACAGGTTAACTATCCTTTGAATAATAAAGTTAATTTAAGAACTAAAATAGAAGAAAAGATAGTGTTTTGGTCCAGATTGGAAGGCATACTTGTCCACTCTACAAATCCAGACAGGAAGGATATCTTGGAATGTGAGGATGCCACAGCTCACATTTTCAGGCAAAGATGCTCTTGTCTTGTGTTGAGTCACTGCTTCTTTTCTTTCCTCCCTCTTTTGGCAGTTGTTCTTGCTGTCTTGTGTTTTTAAAGCATGTTGTAGGATGTTGCTTGACTGTCAAAGATAACAGAACCATCCATCAAATGTGAAGTTCTGTCGGTCTATCTGGTGAGCACTTAGAAGGATTTTGTTCCTTGTTCTGAGATCGGAGAATGAAAGCACATCTGCTGAACTTGCCTTAGACTTCAGTGCCTGGAAATAGAGATAAGACACACCCTTCTCATGCTAACTAAAGCTCATACCTCATTAAAGCAAGTTTTCCTTTGACACACAACTTCCCACCTCCCAGGCTGCAGGCAGTGTTGGGTTACAAGGCAGCTGGCATTAGAATGATTTCATCCTTCTGGTTGACTTGCCCTTTCCTGATTCCTGTCTGCCAGAAGGTTCAGAGCTACAGCAGCAAAGAGCACTGTTTGCTCTGGGAGCCTGTCACACATGTGCTCCTGCTGAAGGTGTGGGAAAGAGAGGAGGTGGAGTTGCCAGTGATTTAATATGTTCTTATTGGCAATTTAGTTAAACTTGCTGGGCAGCCCTGTCCCAGGGCAGGAAGATGAATGCACATTTTAGTGATTGAATCAGCTGGCATTTGAAAGAGGAGGAGGAAGAGATAGGGATCTCCCTGAGAGGTTTGACAGGTAAAAAAAATGACCCAGGAAAGCACCTGATAATATAGCCCTTGGGACTGGCACAAGGTCCTGGAAACAAATGCATATTTACCATAGTTTGTTAAAGATTTCTGCTAAAACTCCCTGGTCGTTGCACCTGCACTCAGAGGACAGAGATTCACATATTGCTGTCTTCTGCCCACATGCTCTTGGTTGAATATCAACGCTCAATTATTTTTAGTATTGCAAATGTACAGTTGTGGTAAAAAATCCACAGAGTATTTTTAGTTGACTTTTTAAAGTGACTCTTTTGTATTGACATCTGAAAAAGGGGTGTGCTTCATGCTTTAAGAATTCATGTACAGCAAAGTAATAAAGCCCCACTGGGCAGATCTCCATTTGCAAGGGGACATCTGCCGGGTTCCCAATGACTCCTTTCAAGGGCTCTCATTTATAATCCAGAATATCTTGAATTCAACATTATCGACACCAAGACATTTGGCTAGTAGGAGAGATAAAATTAAGTGTTTGCATCTCTCCCTTTCTCTTTTGACAAAATGAATAGGAGTTGCAAATGTTATAATGAAGCACGCTGTGTGTGCTGAGCATGTGCCGTGTTGCAGAAAGGGCACAGGGTCTGGTAGTGCAAGATGTGGGCTTGAAACCCAGCTCTGCTACCTAACAATATAGGCTTAAGTGAGTCATTTAGTCTCTCCAAGCAGTAGATCCTCATCAGTATAGGCTTATCACTGTCAGTATCCTCCTTTCCTCCCAGGGCAGGTATGAAGGTCAAATAGATGGTACATATGAAAACACTGAGTAAGTTACAATGTGGTCTAGGGCTCTAGTACTAGTAAGTATCCTATACGGTAACAAAGCAGTGTGCTAGGTTGAGAAGGCAGTAATACTCACAGCAATTGAGTGTGGGATTTTCTGTATACAAAGTGATAGTCCACCCAAATAATTGCAAATTAACTTTTAGCATACTTCCTAGTTTCTCTTCAAGCTGCAATCATATGGAAGGAAGTATCGGAACACGTACCCTCATGCTGAACTCAAGAAAACTTGGAATAGAGGATGAAGGCCTGTAGTCTTGCCACTAAACCACAGCCATGTCCAGGTACAGGTCTGGTCTTTTTCTTTTTTTCTAGCTCTCCAAGCGAGCTCATTCAGTCCCATGACGTTAAATACCATCTATATGCTGAAGATGCTAAAAGTTACTGCTACAAATTGAAACATTCCCTGAGTTCCAAACACTTTTTCCAATTAAATTTTCAATTTTCAGTGCCTCACTTGGTTGGCAGTAGAAAATTAACATGGCCTCTACAGAGCACTAATCTCCCCTTAAATCCACTTCCCACTAAGACTTATTTTATCTCAACTAAAAGCAGAAGCCTCACCCAATGCCTCAGACCAAAGTCATAGGAACTGTGCATGCTGGACTCTGCACAGGAGTCCACAAGGGTTCAAATCCCAACTCTGCTTATTGCAGATTAGCTCTGCAACTTTGTAAAAGTAAGTCTTTCCAAGTCTCAGTGTCCTTATCTTTAAAATGGAGACAATATTATATCTATCTTTTCAGATTTTTAAATGAAGATTAAATATCTTAATATGTATAAAGCACTCAGAACAGTGCCTGGCACAGTATAGTTTCTTTGTAAGGATTTGTTATCATTATTATTTGCTCATGCATCACCTAAATTTCATTAGCAAGTATTGTCAGCTCTACTTCCAAAGCACACCCTGAGTGTAATCACTTTTCATCATGCCAGTACCACAACCTCAGGCCAGATCATCATACTATCTCAATCGTATTTCTGGGCCCTTCCTAACTTGCCTTCTGTCTTCACTTTCCCTCTGTTCAATGTCCATCCTCTGCAGAGCAGCCAGAATCTAGACTCCTTACCTGCAAACCCTACCTGCTCTGGACATGTATTCTTTTCCAATCTCATTGCCTCTCTCTATTTCATTCAGGTTGGTCTAGCTTGCCATGATTGTTCTTTTGCATCATTGAATTCTCAGCTCAAATGGCCCTTTCTCCATAGACCTTCACAGTCTTCACAGTCAGGAGAAGCCTCCTCTACCAGTCAATGCCCATCAATGTTATAGCCTTCTTTTTTATGTACAGGCATAACAGGATCTGAAATGACTATATGGACAGAGCTAAGGTTTCCTGTTCATCATTTCCCCGGATATGTTAAGTCCCTGAGTGTGGGGATCCACTTTTCTTATTTTGTTGCTATGCCCTGACAATGTTGAAATTTTGAAATTGATTCTTGTTATCCTAGAAAATAGGGAAGGCTAAGGAATCCCTCATCCTTTGAATTCTCAGAAATGTCCTACTTTCACAGAACCATCATCCCCAAATGACTTAAATAAGACTCATGGATACCCTGCTTTCTTTACCTATAACATTGCCAGACACAGACTCTCCAAATTCCCATTTTTTTGCCTCATAAATTATTAGCTGAACTGCTTGTCTCCACTGGTCAATTTGAACAAAGTGCCTGGTAACTAAACTTTGGCTAATACTCTTTCCTTCCCTTAGGCCTCTCAACTCCAGCACACCCCCAGCCTGAGCCAGCAGACTGGTGAGAACACGTTGGCCGCAGAGTAAAACATTCTCTGATCTATAATCTGACCAGGCCACTCCATCCCAATCTCACAGGCCTGATTCCTTCTAGTCTTTTTTACTCTTTTCCCCGAAAGAAAACCCTTATTGCCTCATCTTTGATGTGTTTACAGATCGTATGGTCACAGCACTCTTCCTGTTGCAATAATTCCTTCCTCCCCTGGCAAGAATCCTTTTGAATAAAGTCTCTCTTTAATAAATCCACTTTTCAAAATCTGACAGTCCCCAGTGTCTAAAAGGTGCTTTGTACATGAGAAGTGCCTAGTGGATATTTGCTATGGAATAAAAATGCATTGCTATTTGGGATTCTAGTCAAAATATTGTAGGTTTAGCATGGCAACTCTATCAATGGTGGATCCCAACGCTCATTGCAGAAAACTGCTATGGTGAAGCACGTAGTCAATTCCACTGGATGCTGACTTCCAGCCACAGAGATAGAACCTTAGGAGAGAAAAGGCGTTCAGGCTGAGAGTGGGTGGTTGATGGTCAGGATGGAATTGTCATTCACGGGAGTGTTCACAGAAAGCCCTATAGGCTTCATCAAAAAACTACTCTACCTAATAAATGAATTTGGCAAAACAGAGGGATACAAAGTCAGTATTCAGAAATGATGGCATTCTTGTACTCTAACAATGAAATATCAGAATCAGAAACTAGGGGAAAAGTCCCACTTACTATAGCAACAACAATAGCAACAACAAAAAGTACCTAGGAATAAACTTAACCAAGAAGGTAAAATACTTGTACACAGAAACATAACTACAGAATGCTGAGATTAAGGAAGACACAAATAAATAGATGCATATACTGTGTTCATGCATTGGAAGAAGAACTAACATCATTAAATCATCCATACTATCCAAAGCAATCTATAGATTCAACACAATCCTTATTAAAATACCAATATTTTACAGACCTAGAACAAATATTTCAAAAATTTATATGGAACCAAAAACAACCCCAAATAGACTCTGTAATCTTGAGAAAGAGGAAAAAGTTGGAGTAATCATGATTCCTGATATTAAACTACATTAAAAGTTCACTGTAATCAAAACAGCCATAAGAATGGACACATAGAGCAATGGAACAGAATAGAGAGCCCAGAAATAAGCCTCTATGGTCAATTAATGTTTGATAAAGGGGGCAGGAGCATAAAACGGAGTAAAAATAGCCTCTTCAATAAAAAGTATTGGGGGATCTGGACAGGTACATGCAAAAAAATGAAACCAGACCACCAATTTATCCCATACACCAGAATAAACTCAAAATGTGTAAAAGACTTAAATATAAGCCATGACACTGTAAGAGTCCTAGAGGAAAACATTACTTACTAGGCAGTAAGATTTTTGATATCCCATGCAACAATATTTTTGCTGCTATATTTTCTAGGGCAAGGGAAATAAAGGAAAAAATAAACAATGGGACTACATCAAATTAAAAAGCTTCTGTGCAGCTAAAGAAGACATCATTAAAATGTAAAGGGAATCAACTGTATGGGATGTTTGCCAAAACAAAACATATTTGCCAACTATACCTTGGAGAAAGGTTTGATTTTCAAAATATATGAAGAACCCACATGACAACAGGAAGACAAACAATCCAATTTAAAAATGGGCAAAGGATGTGAACAGACACTTCTCCACGAGGACACACAGAGAGCCCAAAAGCATATGAAAGGATGCTCAACATCACTTAGCCATCAGAGAGATTCAAATTAAAACCACAAAGAGATAGCATCTCATACTGGTCAGAATTGCCCTCATTAATGAATCAACAAACAACAACTGCTGGAGACGATATGTAGAAAAGGGAACCCTAGTTCACTGCTGGTGGCAATTCAGACTGGTGCAGCCACTGTGCAAAAACAGTATGGAGTTTCCTCAAAATACAAAAATAGAACTGCCTTTCAATCCATCAATTCCACTGCTGGGATTATACCCTAAGAATCCTGAAACACCAGTTCAAAAGAACCTATGCACCCCAATGTCCATAGCAGCACAATTTATAATAGCCATGTGCTGGAAGCAACCTAAGGGCCTATCAGTAAATGAATGAATCAAAAACTGTGGTACATTTACACAATGGAATTCTACTCAGTAGAAAGAGAGAAGGAACTCCTAGTTTTGGGGACATCATGGATAGAACTGGAGAACATTATGCTAAGTGAAATAAGTCAGGCAACGAAAGACAAATACCATATGACATCACCTATAAGAGGAATCTAATGAACAAAACAAACAAAGGAGCAAAACAGAACCAGAGGCATGGAAACAAGAAACAGACTGACAGTGACCAGAGGGCTGAGGGAGGGGCTAGTGGTCCCAAGAAAAGAATGGGAATAGTCGTGGAGCATGTATGAATGACCCATGGACATGGACAACAGGGTGGGGATTGACTGTGGGGGGTGTGTAGGGGGGGTAGGTAGGGCACTGGAGAGCAATAGGGGAAAAATTGGGACAACTATAATAGAACAACAATAACATATTTTTTTTTTAAAAGAATTGGCTTTCAACCATCAACTCTTTTCATTCTTATTCACTTGCAGAAAAAATTCATGGCTTGATCTTCCCAAGATCTTAGTTCCCTTGTTCCCCACCCAGTCCTTCACACCTCCTGGTGTGCAATGTGAATGAAGATGAGATTAGTGTGACTCTGTGTCTGTGTACCTTCAGGAGGCTAAATATCCATGTTATCAAAGGGTATCATTAAAAATGAAATATCCTATTTTTCAAGCAGATATTTAACACCTTATAAAATGTCTAAATTTGTGTTGTACTCCCAACTGTACTTAAAAATTAAAACCAGTAGAAGCAAAACAGAATAAAACATGTCATAAATACTCCCCCACCATACACACATACACAGCCATGTTTTTAAAGCTTTTTTCTTCTTCTTTTTAGGGGTGATTGCCCCTGCTTAGTCTCTTATCCTTTAGTATGGAGTATATAGCTGACTATAATGTTGTAGGAAAAATTATTTTCACTCTGGAGAGATAGAAACTCCTATATTTTCTTTATATTGTTTAAACAGTTGTGATTAAACAAACAACTTTCCACACCAGCTTAGGTTTTCCTCTTTCTGTGACTAATCTGAACATCCATCTCAATTGAAAATATGTTAAATGATAATCATGACTGAGGTACATCGCTAATTTGAGTTTATTGCCTTTTTATATGGATAACAAATATGAGTTTTCAAAGTTAGCATAATTATATTTCAAGACTCATAAAATACGCTTCATTTTATTGTAACTCTATTGCCATTTTGAGTTAATTTATTTAAGAAAGTTTGCTCACTGCTATTAGGGAATCTATCTTAGGGCTGGGCACAAAAAAGGCTATTAATTAATTCATTATTGATAGATTAATCATGGCAGGAAACTGCTATTCATGGGCCCTGGTAGTTACACAGCACAATATAATAGTCCTGATGCCAGCCGTTTGGTGAGAGGAGAGTCATTTTGAACTTGTAAGAATTAGAAATGGCTAATGGCTAAAAATTCCTAAAAACAACATTCAGATTATTTTTAATGTTTCACAGGATGTCAGACAACCAACAGTTAATTTATTGAGTATTTTCATTGTGCCCAGTGTTGTGCTAAGCACCAATAAGTAATTTTAAAAGGGTATGAGAGCCATTCTGTCAGTGCTACTTTAAGAAATCTATTTTATTTTGTTGCCATATGCTTAGATCAGATTAAGCCTTTGGACTTTATTTTCCCTGAGTGGCTGCTAGACTCCAGCTGAATTTAGCTCTATTTCCCTGAGTTTAATCTTCTTGACAGTCATTGATAATGCCATTTCTGTATCCCAATGAATCACTTGATCAAGGACATGCTTAATTCCTTTAAACTTTTCTCTTGTTGCTTTCTTTTCCTCCTCTATCTTAACCAAATTCAGATTACTGAGCTCATTACTATTTGCACCTGGGTGTCTTTTAACTTGTAGCTACTTTGAGATGTTTTCATAGAAGCAGGGAAATTGCTGCTTCCCTCTTTCATCACACTGCCATTGATTTTCTGGTCCCAAGAATTTATCTCCATTTTGAAGATACATCATGGCAAAGAATTACATAATCACTGGTTATTTTAAAGTTGGGTGACTTAAAACCGCCTTAAGATACATCTTTTTTCTTCAGATGAATTTCCTTAAAATTTGGTACTACTTTCTTAAATTGACTAACATTCGTAGTCTCTTTTACCTTCATAATTCATATTATAGACTATGTTCATTTCTCCAAGTACAAATAGGGTTGTCAGCTTTAAACACTGCAATCATTGAGTAATATATAAAGAGTGCAACTGAGTAAGTAATTCATGGATGGGCTCTCTGGTGGTGCAAAGAATTAATGAGGTTTTCAAAGATGCCCAATTTGCCAACAGGGAATAGCTGAGATGCCCAGAGATTTTGACCTCAAGCCAAGGAAACAAGGACTACAAAATGACGAGGACTGGGAAGGGAGAGAACTACTATCCAACCAAGAGACTGCAAACAGACCTCCAGGTTTGATTGTGCCAAAGACTGTTTTTATTTCCTTAACTTTGGTTTGGGGTGCCTTTAGGAAAGGCAGACAGACTCCACCCATCACGCCATTCACCACTGTCCCAGCCTGACCGCTGAGGCCATTCACACATTTCCATCTCAGACCTGGCACCTAAGTGCAGCTCATTCTTTGACCCAGTTCTCATTGTAAGAAATGAGAAAACTCTGAGGTAAATGATTTGCTCAAGGTAGCTGATGAACAATGTGTTTTGTAAGCTTTTTCCCTCACAAATATCCTGATTCTCCATCTAGAGTCCTTTCCACTTCATGTGTGGCTATATTTCTCTGAGACACTCAAGTCAGAAACAACTACAAACCTAGGTCATTAACACAACATTTCATACTTTTATGAAGTCACAACAGTGCTTTAGAAGAAGGAGTTATAAAAAGGAAGCTTAGTTCAGAAGGTTGAATAATCTGATCAAGCCAAGAAAACTGGACTCCCCCTCCCCCACCTGCCAAGAATCACAAGTATTTATTTATTTTTTTACTTTAATTTGTATAATTTTCTTTTCAATTACAGTTTACATTCAACACCACTCTGTAACACTCTCAGAGGCATAGCACAGTGGCCAGAAAACCATGCACCCTACAGAGTGCTCCCTTTGATGCCTCAAGCACCCTCCCAGCCCCACGCACGGCCACCATGACACTACTGACCATGTTCCCCATCTTCAACACAGGTCTCTGACTACTCTGTAACTACCAATTTGTACTTCTTCATCCCTTCACCTTTCTTACCAAGGCCCTCGAACCTCCTCCCCTCTGATAGTTGTCAGTCTGTTCTCTGTATCTGTGAGTCTGTGTCTGTTCTGTTTGTTTATTTTGTTCTTTAGATTCTGCATGTAAGTGAAATCATAGGGTACTTATGAAATCTGGGTTTTTGAGTCTTGTGTTCAACCCCCATATGTGTTGGGTTTCCTGTTTGTTTGCACAATGAAAGGCACAACTAGTAAAAAGTGTTCAAGTTATGGCATTCCTTTTTGTAAATTTAAAGTCACAATTCCCAAGTAAACCTCTAGAAGATGCTTGCCTTTAAAATGCCATTGATCCCTCAGAAAAACCAACCACGGAATTGAAATAAAAAAGTAAAAACCCATGGCGTGTTCAGAAATTTTCTTTTAGCTATCATGTGACTCATGCAAGATTTCTGTAAGTCAACATGACTTCATTTCAAAAACATCATTTGTATTGCCAGAAGAAGCAGTAATACTACATAATATAAATCACAATAATGGCATAATCAGGGGCCACACTGCACCACAGAAGCATAAAAGGGAAAAAAGGAAGGATTAGTTGGGAGAATCCTGGATTCTCTACACTTTCTGACTCCCAGTTAACCATTCATTAAGAGAGCAATAACTTTTGGGGTTTTCTCAGATATTTGGAAAAAGCCATTAACAATTAGGAAAGGTTCCCACAGAATGAAGGACAAAGTCCTGACTGGCAATTAAAAATACACTTTTCCATTACTCTTGGTCCAAACAGTGACATCAATAATGCAGACCCCAGCCAGCAGTGTCCATGTCATTATGGATGAAATAAAACATTCACACAGACCACCAAGTCTGGTGGAGGGAAAAGGACAACATGGCTTTTCTCTCAAGGGGAGCAAAAGCCACGGCCTCCGCCATGACAGGCCTTTATTTTATTTCTGGTCACATTACATGATGGTCCTCACTCACTTTGCACAGGTTCGCTTTAGGTGGTTACCTTTTACAGAGGACAAAGGAGCCAATGCCCCTCATCACATCACAGAAGGAGGATATTAGCAAATGAAAAGGGAAAAGTGGTTGAGCAGGTTATACTAGTCCTTGCAAGGTTTAGCACGAATTTTAGGAAGTTACGGTAAGCACTTGCTATCCCAGTCCAGGGTGATGGAATTTGAGCAAAAAAGCAAGACTCAAAGCAGCTTAGGTATATTGCAAACTTGATTCCCCATGAGAGAACCTATCTGTGGGTGTGGGTCCTGTGCATCTCCGAGTGGGAGCCGGGCCCACACCACGCAGAATATACAACATTTACTTACATCCTATTTTTAGTTTCTTCCCTTCCTATTGCTTAGTCACCATATGATCAATGATTTCTCATACTTTTCTTCCCTCTTTGTTTATTACCTTTTTCTCTTCTACTGGGTGATGTCAAACAGCCCCAGCAGGATATCTATATGAGTTAGAGAGATTGCTCAAGAAACCTTTGCATTTATATGCCAGGAAAGTTGTGATTCTGGCAATATTCTCTTGTTTGTTTTTAGATCTTAATTAAATGAGACTGTTAGTTTTTAAGCCTCCTCTGTGCTCCACAGTATTTTTTATATCTGTATTCAGCATTTACCTGATTGTACTATAATTATTTGCTCAGATATTTAGCTCCCTTATTTGACTTCACCTAAAGGACAAGGGATTACTGTATATCTTAATAAGTTTTGTATTCCTAGTACTTATCATAGTCCATGTGATATTATTGGAAGAAAAAGAACCACTGAAAATAATAAGGTTATGCTTTTTAAAAATTAATCAAAGTTTATTTAATATATAAAAACACAGAAAAGAGACACAATGAGTTGGAAGAACCACGGAGGACCATTTATATAGAAGGTGGTACCATCAAGGGAAGGGAAACTGACTTCAATACAATGATCCAGTAGATCAGAGGGAAGAGTGACAACCATTGGCCTCTGATAGTCTCTTAGTCCCACGTCAAGTTCTTTTCTTCCTCTGGTGTCTTGTTCCTTCACTGATGCCTGGGGTAGTGGTGGCTGTATTGATTTGGCTTTCAGTTCTCCTTTTTTTTATCCCACTATATAACACACGAAACTCCTCTTTATCCATATCTTTGTACTTATGTGTGTTGATCCAGTGAATTTGATTGGGGTTAGGTCTTGCTGGCTCAGGGACACCTCCTCACCCCCCGTCTGACATAGCACTTAGTATGTACCAAACATTTTCTAAGTACCAGCCCTGCCCTTAGAGATGGGTAGTGGGAGCTTTTTCCCTGGCCGTGTGCATACTGTCCCCATTGGATAAGGGGGTCATGGGACCCAGGAGCATGCCCACCCAGAGTCTGTACCACCTTCCCATGTCCCAAGTACCCTGGATAGGTATATCTTCCTTATCTTTCCCACCTCCCTTGTCTAAACAGCCCCCAAACATGTATGTGGGGCTTGTGTGAACCTCTTCCAAATACCTTACTTCCTAAGCACACCTGTGCTCTTGGTTGGTAGTGAGTTTGGATGAGCTCTGTTGTGTGGAATATATGTACACATGTTGATGAGTCCCTTCATGATACAGGACAAAGCCAAGGGTGAATGTAGAGGGAATGAATGATCTTGGGTGGAGGTGGGAAGGCCTCTCCTTTTACTCAACTACTACTTTTAGCTTCCATAAATGTTAGTACCTGTTAAGTACATTACATACATTGTTTCATTTGCCCTCCACAACTCCATTTGGGGGAAATCACAGTCTTATGGGGAAAACAGAATTAGAGGGAATAATTAAGGTCTGAGATAAATTCATTCACTCAACAAATATTGATAGTCATAGTGGTGAGCAAAAGCAGATGGTGTCTTTTCTCCTGAAACTTTTCACATCCCCTAAGGCAAGCAGTAAAGTCAACCCAGTAAGAGAAGACAACACTCTGTCATTGTATACTTCTTTAAATAGCAATCACAGGACCTATAACACCAGTTTCTATTTACCAGTCTTGGATGGCTAGAAAATATGTAGGCTCAACTTCTTCTCCAATTTGAGAAAGGTCTTTATAAATTTGTTTTCTTTTTGTGAGCATTTTCACCTATGTCCTGTCTTCAAAGCAGATGTTCAAAATTTCTTTCAGTTTATAGCTTGGAGGTTTTGGATACAACTTCCTAAATTCTCCAGTAATGTTAATAACACATTATATATGCTACTAGATGTATCACAGATTAAAATTCCCTCTTGTCTTCCACCCTTCTTAACTTGAAACAGGAGCCTTAGAATCAGTAAGGGCAACTTCCCCTCTTCCACCCTCTCAAGTCTAGAACCAGGCCCCTCATAAAGACTTAGTAAGTCTCCCTTAGAAGGGAAAATCATCTTTGAATCACTAAAGGTGGCTTTCTCCTGACCCGCAAGCATGGTTGTCACCTTCCTAATCCTATGCTCCTGGGGCCTCTGGGCAAGGCTTGGGACATAGACTGCAGCAAGGAGTCAGGCATCTTCATTGCCAGGACTGGCACCACCTGTGTAGGACAGGATCCCAGGGATAGCGTACAGCTAGGAGAAACATTGGCTGGAATGGACTGGTCAAGCTGCACTCTAGCTGTTATGAATGTGGACTCCTGCACCTCCCCTTTGGATGGGGTCAGCCTCTGGCACCCTTGGACAGAGGAAGAGAGGAGGACTTTCTGCTGTCATGAGTTGGGGAGAAATAGTTAAGTAATTGTTTTGTGACATAGGTGACTCTAGGTATTTACAATTTGTGATGCAGGTCATGTAGGTTTTTTCCATTTGAGATAGAAAAAACTTGAGCCTTGAGAAAGCATTAATTATATTTCCTAACCCCAGTCTCCCTCCTCCTGACATCCCAGCCCTGTCTGCACTGACCTTATGCCAAGGTCATTGCTTAGAGTCAGCTTCTCTTCTGTATCCCAGTTCCCATTTCCTTCTGGGCTGTGGCAACTCTTGGCTCAGAGGCACCTTACCTTCCTCATCTTTCCCAAATCTTCATGAAAAAACTCTGGGCTTCTCTACGTTTTGCTTTACCTCCCTCCTACTCCCATTTGCAAGGACCAGTTCTCTTTTTTTCCTAACAGTCTCCCAGAGGAAGGACTCACAAGTTGTGCATTCAGGAATCAAATTCTTTTATTTGCTGAAAACATCTGGAAGAATAATTCCATATGTATCCAGTTTTGCAAAAACAAGAACTCACAGTGCCTAGAATCCATTTAGAGCCCACTTGTAGCACTAATTTCCCAAACCATAACTCTCTTCTGATCCCTTATTATGATATCCACCAAAAGCTTTTGGGGGATTGGAACTATATTTTTGTGATATTTTAACTGAATCACAGGAATATAAATATGAGTTATCAGTCCAATAAGATATACATGTAAGTTGGTGCCTGATTAGTTGATTATTTATATAATATATGCTAAACACATTGAGTAAAAGACCTAGTAGATAGTTCACCTAGGTTTAGGGTCTCAAAATTTTTGGTAAGATTAATGTGTATTTTAAAAATAATACTAATAACTTTAAAACTGATAACTTTTCATTAGAAGAAATGAGGCCTCATCTAGCATGATAGTACTTGTTATGGAAGCATAAAATTACATAAGTAGAAGGCAAGAATGAATTTTAAATAGTTTATTTTTAAATAGGGTAAAAACTCAGCATGCTTAAATATTTTCTGTACACTTTTTTAATAATTTTATTCAAAGCACAGGGCAAAATAATAAGTTTTAAATTAAATGAATACTTTAAATATGTTAGATAAGTAATGAACCTAATTAAATTTACACTTGTTAAAGTTTACCCTTGTATTAGAATTTTTCTTCTGGAATTCAAAATAATGCCCAATTTTTGCCGAATCCAATTTTTGAAATCATGCTGCTGACATTTGGCATTGAAGAGCTATTTTACCATAAGTTTTATTTTAAAATGTTTTACATTAAAAAAGAAAAATAAACATAAAAAGATCATTAAATATCTGTATTAACAAATATCACATATTTTTAAGAAAAAGTACTTTTAAAAGTATTTTTATTTTAAAAGAAACTAGATATGAATTTCTTGGGGTCATTATTAGTGGCAATAAAGCCTCTTTTTGCAAATGTAAGAGCTCAAAAAAAGAAGTTTTAAAGTATTTTTATCATATACTTTAAAATTCTTTCATCCTCATAAGCAGTTATTTACTGATAATTGTGCACATGTGCATTTCATAGTCTTCTCTTTTAAGTGACCTTATGCCTCACTAGAGGAAGGCATGTACTTTATAATCTTGGATACAATGAAAAGGCTCTGAAAATTATGCTTAGAGACTTGGATTTGTACAGTTGTTCTGCACAATTTCCTCTTCTTGAGCAGAATCAACATCATCACAAAAATTTCTAGAAAACACCAAGGAAATGTGGTTCTTCCTGCAGTCCAAGAATGAGGTAAGCTGAAATGCAACATTAATTGTTGAAGTGTATAAGAATTAGAAGGATGAATACAGGGCTGTTCATGACCCAAAGGGTAAGGAAAACACTCTGGGGTGTAACAAATTGAACTGTCTCACCCCTAAATCCAGATGTTGATGTTCTAATCCCCAATGTGACTGTATTCGGAGATAGACCTTTAAGGAGATAATTAAGGTTCAGTGAGGTCATAAGGGTGGGGCCTTCATCCAGTAGGATTCGCATCCTCATAAGAAAAGGAAAAGGCATGTGGGTGGACAGACAGAAGGCTATATAAGGACACAGTAAGGGGTAGTCATCTATAGCCGAGGAGAAAGACCTTACTAGAAACTCACCTTGTGGACATCTTGATCTCAAGTTTCTAGCCTCCAGAACTGTGGGAAAATAAATTTCTGTTGTCTAAGCCATTCAGCTTGTGGTTTTTGTTATTAACTTTACCAGTAATAAAAGGTGTGTCCTTTCATTTACCAGTTTAGCCCTGTTTCATCCACTTCATAGCCAAAGTCCTCTTGCTTCCTCCTGTCTCTTCAAAGCAGCCATCGATCCCTTATAATCCCAACCTGTCCTCCTGACTCCAGATAATTTCTGACATTCTTCCCTCAAAAATATACCGATCCTACATATCAATCCTTAGGAAATTTGCCAAGTGGCTGGCTTGCCTATTTTAGTCACTAAAATCTGCAAAGATGTTTATGAACATATAGCAACATGTGAGCAACAAGCCATGAAGTTCTGAACACTTCTCATATTCCATTTTGGGAAAAGTATCTATTGGTGGTCCATTATGGTCATGTTTCTCTAGCAACACTTTGCCACAATCATTTAGAACAAGGCTACTCCTGAGCAAAAGGGCAACTGGCAGCCTATCATTCTATCAGCCTGTGAAAGAATTTTACCTGAGAGGACACTCCTTATTTGATAATGACTATATGCGTCAGTCAGATTGTGGTTCTACAAAAGTGTGAATGCAACACGTACAGAACATCTCAGTCATTAGAGTAGGGAAATACACAGGTGAGGTGGCAGCAGACACGGCATGAATAGCAGAAGTTGTAAGGTAGAAAGAAGAAGAGAGAATCAAATGGCTGGTAGAAGCAGAGGACATGGAGGGAAAAGCCAAGACAGAACCTGCTTAAAAGACTACAATAGCAACATTGAGATGTGAAACCTGTTAGCCCTCCAAGAGGCCAAATTGCCCACTTTTTGTGGGATCTGTAATGTATACTAGAATAGTGGTTAAGAGCACTGATCTTAAAACAGGCATGAGTTATTCTCCCAGTTCCCCAAATAATCCAGACACATTCTTAATCTCTCTATGACTCAGTTTGGGTAAAATGCAAACAATAAAAGTACCTGTTTCATGGGATCACTATAAGGATTCAATGACATATTGCTTATAAATTTTCACTCTATTTCTTTTGCATGGTAAAAACTTAATGCCTTTTTGCTATTACTTTTATTATTAGTTATGTACCCTTATAAGCTCCCACTTGATCAAGTAAATAAAGTGTGGAGCTTATCCACACTATCTTTTTGCAACCTGAAAGACACTAACACAAGGGTGTTATTACATAATGAATAACCCATCTCTAAAAGATACTTACATTTTGGATAGGTTTAGTAGGAATTGAGGTGTATATTTTCTAATACTGAACTGCTTATTTTTTCCCTGAACTAGAGAAGCCATGTGTAAAAAGTTGTTTCCCCAAAATAATCTGGTGAAATGGTAGGAAAACTCATAGGCAAATCTTAGTATGGGCAGTGGCACTTAAACCCACTATTTCTCATTTTTCTTCTCCTGAAATTGGGTATTCACTAAGAGGGACTATTTTCTGAGAAGAAGACTTTCCTCAAAGGGAAATTACAGTCTAAGTAGTAAGATCTTCTCCCACTATTTTGGAGAAGTCAGAAAAGTTAAATAGAAATATAGTAGATAATATAGCAAAGATGGAAACCCAATTCAAATTTGCCTAATAGGCTAGTTCATGTAGCTGGAACAGTTGAAGGAAGAGTTGTAGGACCAAAACCTTGGGACAGAATATGGGACCTAGAAGACTCTCTTTTCATATGCCTCCAAACTCTCACGGGCTTCACTTCCTCCTACTTTCTTTATCCACTGTGGCTACTGAAGCAAAAATTACCAAAGAGTCAAGTGCCCTCCCAAGACATGGTCTGGGCAAGAATATTAAATAATGGGAGAAGAGTACTTGCTCTAAAGGAGTAGTGTTCAGACAAAGAACATGTGTTTACTATAGTACTTCCCCTGAGATCTCACAGCCAGTAAGAAGCAGTGACTTGAACCAAAGTCTTCTATCTCCAGATCCCATGCTCTTTCTTCGACTTCACACTGATGCTGTTTTCTGCGTTCTTTTTCTTTTAAGTCATAGAAGTAATAATTCTGATGGCAGTGGTTATGCTCTTTTGTCTGAAACAGTAGAAATTCACTACAGGATGAATTATTTTCCTCTTTTATTTCTGCCAAGAATTTCCAACCTTGAACACCTCCCACTGTTTGATCCTGCAAAATGATTCTCTGGTATGAGTATCAGAAATAATGATGTGTTGTTAGTTCTTTGTTTTTAATCTCTCAAGTGTGGAAATGAGCTTGAGTTTGCATTTTCTTATTAAATTCTACTGCACATCAAATGCTCTCCCCACTGTTCCCAGCTCCATGCAGTCAAGGAGGATGAAATGACTTATTCTTATCAATGGGCTATGACCACATGTGATACAAGTAGAAATGATAGCTGTCACTTCTACGTGGCAGAAAGAAGTATAAGTATGAATTCTCATGTATCCATTCCCCCGTCACATGGCTTTCCAAATGACAGCACTTCCCTGAGTCTGACTTTGTGGAAGGGAATCCTTCCATCTCTCCTGCATCCCATCGCCCTGGTAACTATCAATGAACCTCCAGCAAGAGAAGTAAACTTTGCTGTGCTGAGCATCTGAGATCTTTGGGTTTATTTATTATTGAAGTATAAACCATTATCTCCTGAAAGTGAAGTTCTGTGTTTAAAAATAAATTGTAGAGTGCTGATTTAATGGTTGGTAAACGGCTTAACACGTGGTTAGGAGACTTACTGAAGGCAGGAAAGATAACAATTCCATGTTACACAGGGTACAATATTTGGTAAAACCATCTCCTGCCGTAATTTAGGAATGAGACCATATACGTAAATAATTCACATCTCTATGGGGAAGTGTGTGAAAAACAAAGTGTTAGTAGTATGACTAGGTTATTATTTAATGCATTTTGCAAGATAGTAAAGAAAAAAGAAAGACATGAATGATTTTATTAGTAAAAATAAAAGAAAATGAAGACTTTCAGAAATCTGAGACCTTGTTATTTTTGAATAGCCAATTAATTTTTGCTCCCAAAGAAAAAGATAAAATTAAGAAATATTTGAGGAAAAGTCCATTAAAAACAAATATTTTTTGGCAAGATTCAGATTAAGGATGTGACCTTCATGGTTATTTAAAACCTTTCAATGGCTTAGAATTTCTGAAGGAAAAGATTAAATAAGGGATCTGGCTTTACCACTTATTACTCCAGAGAAGCTAAAATATTTTGAGAGAAGTTTGGGGATTAAAAAAACAAATAAATATAGTTGATCAAAGGTCTATATCTCCAGAGCAGTCTAGTGTGGTTACTGGAACATGAAATTGATTAAATCAGACAGACAATGCTCCTCTAAACTCTTCAGAGAATTATACTTCCAAGGAATCTATGTATTTGGAGTGCAAAGATCCTGTGAGCTGCGGACAACTGAAATAACTTGTGGGCCCCAGTCTCCTATGGAAAGGGAGGGAACTGAAGTACCACTTAACCACTAAGGAGGTTGAGGTATGTATATTTTGAAATGTTGTATGTACTTGCCTTACATAGGAATTTGGCTAGATGTGAACTTAATTTGACCTTAAATTTTTTTATGTCATTCCAAAGGAAATAGGTTACTTTGTTAAGCATGTGGCTATGTTACCCAGGGCATATTAGAATATGGCAATTTAGTATCATTCCCATTTAATGATGTAACTCTGAATCTTGCAAATTTGAATGAATAGAAACTCCCAGCTGGAAGAAACACCTGACCTGACACATCAATGATGTAGCAGCGGTGACTTTGGCTCCCTGAATCTTTCAAAAAAAAAAAAAAAAATCTTGGAATGACAACAAGCTGAAGATGTCTACTAGTGGTCAAGACAGAGAAAGTCTCACAGGTTCAGAGATTCAAATTGTACATCACTTTTCCACTTTTAAAAAAGCTTGCTTACCCATTTAGCCTTTTGAGGAAATAAAAGCTGGAATTTATAAATGTTTACCATGTAGCTATGTGGTTTCTTGAGTGCATATTGCTACTCAAAGAATTGGATGTTTGCTGTGACCCAAGTAAACAGAAATTGAAACTACAATTGAAAACTTAATCTCCACTAAGGGCGTATTCTACAATTTACATCTTGGATGTGGCCAAGGAGTATAATGGGGAAAAAACAAGCAAACAAGAACTTCTTAGATTATGGTGCCAGGGGTTGTGAAGAACAAAGAAGCAGCAAGTGTTTCCCAGAGACCAGAGTGAGGCCCTAACAAAAAAAAATTCTCTTACTAGCAGCGGAGGAGGGCTCCACCACATCTGCCTAGTGTCGTTTCAAAGCTGCTGGGCTCGGTGAGTGCCACGGATCTTCACAACCTGCCCTTTCTGGCTGGGAGTGTTCTGTGGCTACCTGTCTCTCTTCTACTATTATATATTGGGCATGTTGGCAGCAGGGGTTGCAAACAATTTGTATTTTTGTTTATACATCTCTAGAAGAGGATTTCATGTGGATATACAGTAGAGACAAGATAGCAGCATAAAACCTAAATATCTGAAAACTGGAACTGGAGATAGTGACTAAAAGAATCTTTGGAGATGGGTTGAGTGTTCTTTATGTGTTGAGAAGAGAAACAAGTTATTTTTAGTAACCACCAGAGATGACTGTTGCAGAAGCACTGACTGCTCATCAAATATCCTTGTGCTTGACCACATTGCATATAGGGAGGGCCATGTGACTGGTTCTCACCAACGGGGTGTGAGCAAAAGTGACATGTTTCACTTCCAGGCGGAAGCACAGAAGCAGACCCAAGTTCTCCAAGCATGATTGTTCCCTGCTCTGGTCCCTGGGTGACCAGGTGGAACAGAGTCAGACTTTCTCCCCAATCCCCAAATCAGTGTAAACAAAAAGAAACCATTGTTTTGGGAAGCCACTGGCACTGCAGAGTTAATTTGTTCTTTGGCATTACCTCGCTGATCCTGACTCACAGAAACTCTAAAATTTCAAAATGGGCTTGCACATTAGCTAATAGAAGTATCAGTGACCATCTCTCATAATATATTAAGAGGTACATCACAAAATTATGGGGAGAACAAAACATCATTATGTCTAACTAAAATACTCTTAATTTTGCAACCTGACCTTACTCTTTTACATTTTTCAGTACTTAAACATCAAAGTCAGATAAGCACCGTTTTACCATTGTGATATTATCCTATGATTTCTCTCATAAATGTCAATATTTCTCTGGATAATATCCCATTCTACCCAACAGACTCTAGTGCACCCCACATGGATAGAGTCTTCATTTGTCATGGGCCAACCCACAGAAAGCACATTTTCCTAATCCAAACCTAGACCACAGAAAATCCAACATTAACAGGACCCTTTAAAGCAATACAGAAATGATCAGCTGACTTGGGAATATCACACACAAGGTCAGGCAGCATGCAAGATGCTTGCCAGCAGGCCACCCTTGGCGCTGGCTGCTTAGACACAAAGGGACACATGGAGAAACTCTGCAAACAAATCCATAGGCAGTTGTAGTGTGAGGAGCTGAGATGGAGGTTGAGAAGATTGTGCAGAATATCAGCACAATGTCAATCAGAGTGATTAAGAAAAGAAAACCATCCAGATATCTCTGGTTTACAGTTAGCAGTCTAAAGCTTTAAGCAAAGACTATCTAGGTCCAGGAAACAAAAGGACAGATTCAACACAGTGAAGACACACATTCAGTAAAGGCCATAGTTCTTACACAGGAATTTTACATGGATAGAAAGGTATCACAAACAACACAGGGCTAATGCTTGTGAATGTTAAGGGAAATGGTACACCTTCACTGGCACTTTGGGGGAAAGTAAGTCTTTTTGCATAATGAGCATATCTGGTTCTAATCATCAATAACAGTGACTTACTTTAAACCAATTTTTTCACTTTGATCAGTGCAAGCACATAACTTTAAAAAACACTTTAAAAAACTTTCAGAATATAGATTGTATTCTGGCTGCCAGTAGCTTTTGTAATTATACTAGGTGGGACCTATCACACTGATCAAGCAAGAACATTCTGAGTTTATGTCTCAGCCTCATATAGGCAGAGATAGTTTTCCTCTATAAAGAGTTCTCAGGAGACTTCTGGGCAAGATGGAGGCATAGGTGGACACACTGTGCCTCCTTGCACAACCAAAATTAAGGACAATAACGATTTAGAAACAACAACAAAAAAACCCCAACCAAATCTGACAGAAAATTGAACTGTAAGGAAGTCCAACAACCATTCATCCAGACCAGTAAGAGGGGTGGAGTTGGTGGTCAGCAGAGAGGGGTTGGGACAGGCAAAAGCAGTGGTTGCCAGTCTCAGGAGCAAAGGCTGCGGCTAGCAGAGCCTGGGCCTGTGGCAGCGGCTAGCAGATCCCAGCTTGCAAGGCAGCTGGCTGACCATGGACACACATTAGCGCTCAGATAAATCAGGAGAAAACAGGGAGACAGACCACGCAACCCAGGGCCCCAGCACTGGAAAATAAAGCCTAAAAGCACCAATTGAAAATACTTGTGGGGGTTGAGGTGCTGGGAGAGACTCCCAGCCTCACAGGAGAGTACATTGGAGAGACTGACAGGGTCCTAAAATGTACGCAAGCCCACCCTCCCGGGAACCAGAACCAGAAGGGCCCAATTTGCTTTTGGGAAGAGGCAGAAGGGACTGAGATACGAGAGAGAGTAGAGCAAGTGCCATTGTTCCCTCTCTAACCCTGCCCCCACATACAGCGTCACAACCCAGAGACTGGGTTGCCCAGCCCTGGTGAACACCTAAGATTCCACCCCTCACTATGTAACAGCCATGACCAGACCAAAAAAATAATAATATTATGGCTCAAGCAGAAGAATAGATCAAAAACCCAGAGCCAATACACCTAAGCGACCAAGAGATAGCCAACCTATAGGATGCACAGTTCAAATCACTGGTGATCAGGATGCTCACAGAATTGGTTGATTTTGGTCACAAATTAGATGAAAAAATGAAGGCTATGCTAAGTGAAATGAAGGAAATGTACAGGGAACCAATAGTGATAGGAAGAATACTGGGACTCAAATCAATGGAGTGGATCAGAAGGAAGAAAGAAACAACCAAACAGAAAAGAAGGAAGAAACAAGAATTCAAAGAAATGAGGAGAGGCTTAGGAACGTCCAGGACATCTTGAAACATCCCAGCATCTGAATTATAGGGGTACCAAAAGGGGAAGAGGAAGAGCAGCAAGTGGAAAACTTATTTGAACAAATAATAAAGGAGAGCTTCTCCAATCTGGCAAAGGAAATAGACTTCCAGGAAGTCTAGGAAGCTCAGAGAGTCCCAAAGAAGTTAGACCCAAGGAGGAACACACCAAGGCACATTATAATTACATTAGCCAAGATTAAAGTGAAGGAGAGAATTTTAGAAGCAGCAAGGGATAAGGGGACAATCACCTACAAAGGAGTTCCCATCAGACTGTCAGCTGATTTCTCAAAAGAGACCTTACATGCAAGAAGGGGCTGGAAAGAAGTATTCCAAGTCATGAAAGGCAAGGACCTGCATCCAGCAAAGTTTTCATTTAGAATGGAAGGGCATATAAAGCGCTGCTTCTCAGATAAGGTCAAGTTAAAGGAGTTTATCATCACCCAGCCCTTATTATATGAAATGTTAAAGGGACTTATCTAAGAAAAAGAAGATAAAAATATGAACAGTAAAAAGACAGCAAACTCACAGTTGTTAATAACCACACCTAAAACAAAAGTAAATGAAGCAAACATCTAGAACAGGAACAGAACCACAGAAATGGAGATCACATGGAGGGTTAGCAACAGAGGAGTGGGAGGAGGAGAGAGGGGGGAAAAGGTACAGAGAATAAGTAGCATAGACAGTGGGTAGAAAATAGAGGGAGGGCAAGTATAGTGTGGAAAATGTAGAAGCTAAAGAACTTATGACACATGGACATGAACTAAAGGGGGGCAATGTGGGTGGGAGGTGGGTGCAGGGTGGAGGGGAATGAAGGAGGGAATGGGACAAATATAATAGCATAATTAATAAAATAAAATAAAATTTAAAAAAGAGTTCTCAGGAAGGAAAGTATAGATCTACACATATACATATACACACTTAGTTATATATACATAGATAATACCTTGTATATGTGAGTATAGATAAATGTTTTTTTTACCTCAGTTTAGAAAATACAAATGAACCTTTGCTATCAGTTATCACTGATGTCATTCAAAAGTCACAATTAATGGTGAATAAAAACTGAAAGGGAACATTAGCTGGTAAAAAGTATCCAAGTTTATTTTAAATTTTAAAAAAGATTTTTTAAATCATCAGCTTATGAAACACTTAGTTATGTCTTGATCTTTGTTGATGCTTATAGAACAGAGAAAAGGAGAAAGAATAATTAACATGTCAGGAGAAAGGAAAGTCTACAAAGTTTTTAAAGAGATCAGGATCAAGAATACGTGAGGAGTATTGGAGTGGAAATTAATTGGAGAACTTTTGTTGTTTCAAAAAATTCACACTTGATGCCACTTTGCAAGTCTTGTCCTTGATTAACAGCACCTTTGAAAATAGACCTTTAATTCAGTTTATATCTGATCAAAACCCCACAGCATCCTTAGATTACTTTGGTATGCCATGCCTTTTTGAATAACCATTCTATATGAAATTCATGGCTTCATAAAACACTTTAAAATACATTTGTATGTGGGAGGATTATGTCTTTCATTTACTCTTCTATTCAATAAACATTTATTTAATGCCTGTGATGTTCCAGGCACACTTCTAGGTGCTTGGGAAGCCTAGAAAGAAATTTTAATGCTTTCATGGTTTTTGACAGTTTGTATGTTCATGAATTAAATTTATGTACATAAATATTTATCTGCACAGCTGACTTATCTTCCACATAGGATGAACAAAGTGAAATTATTGGGTCTAAATGTATGGTCATTTTATGACACCTAATGTATGTTGTGAAGTAGATTTACAGAAAGGTTGCACTTTCTCACTATTATCACACAATATGAGATAACAACTAGATATAAAACTTCAGACAAAACTATATATTAGTGCCATTTTAAATTACATATCCTTGTTTACTGATGAGGTTGATTTTTTTCATATTTTTATTGTATTTTTTTCCTTTACAAGGTTGATTCTTAAAAATGTTTCTTATCTACCTTTCCTCAGTGAATTTTTTGGTTATTTGCTCTTCCTCTTTTATCCTCTTAAGCCATTAATGTTTTTGTTTTGGTATATGTGATATTTTATGTATGAAACATAAATTTGTTGCAATTTTTCCCAGTAGTGTTTGTATCTGTGCTTTTATGATATTTTTACCTCCAAAGGGATTTTTATGCACTCAAACTACTGATCTCCTTTTTTTGTGATTGCTTCTATTCCTCTTGTGCTTAAAAAAAACCATTTCTACCCTAAGATCAGTAAAATATTTCTTACATTTTCCTAGTTTTAAAAAATAATTTAACTTTTATATTTATGGCTGTCCTATGTGAGATCGATTTTAGTAGGATGGCTCTTTAATCTGAGTCTTTTCCAAATCCTTCACTTTCTTACCACATTTGATAATAAAATAATCCATTCTTTTCCCAGTTAGTCTGTGATATTTACCATCTCATATGTTATATGTACACACACACACAAACACACACCTCTGATCTGTTTCAGAGGTTGCATTATTCTGATTAAAATATTCTGTTTTTAGTGCTGGGGGTGATGCGTGATGGTACCAGTACTTTTTGTCCCAGCTGTTGGAACATTACAATAATTCTTAGTATTGTCTTGACAGACCTGGGGAGAAAAATGGTACGGAGGCATTTAGGACCCAGGGGAAAGCCAGGCTCAGCATAGAAGGATAGAGTCTCTGGCGCACACGCCTCCTACCCAAATCACAGCCCCTTGGACCCGGGGCTCTCATTCACAGCTTTCTGGAGAAATCTGAGCCCGAACCTGCCAGAATAGGGGATCTCACCTACTCAGCTCAGCAACGAGGACACCTGCAGAAACACATTCCCAAAGCAAGGCTGGGCGGCCGTGTGAAGGTATTTGTTGCCTTTTTTCTCATTTCTGCCTATGTAGCGCATCCCCGTATTTCCTCCCGCTCTTGCGATGCCATGGCTGCGGCGTTTCAGCACTTTGGTGCGTGGACAGCTCCCATCTGCAATCCCCCTGCACTCCATCAAACCCCCTCCCCGCCCCGCACCCTGCTCTCTACCGCCTCCGGGGTCCATCCTTCTGCTCCCCGTGCCCGCTCAGCCTGCGCTCTCTTACACCATCGGCACCCCCATCTCCACCATCGCCGTCATGATCTCCACCATCACCGGCGCCGTAACTACAGTCAACACAACTGTGTCTTGTCACTTAGACAAAGCCCGAGGTCTTCAGGGTAGAAGAAAAGAGCCCAAGTTTTCAGTCATGGGAAGGAAAGTTCAGGTGGATGACACCTCTGAAAACAAAGAGAGACGCCGGCTTGAGAGAAAGGAAAAGTGAAGACAGGAGAGAGACCCCAGGCAGGGGGACAGATGGGGCACTTGCCAGACACCAGCAGTTAGCCAGCTGCTTTTCAGCAGATTAGGGACTGTTTAGTTCAGGAAATTAACATGGCCCGGGGATAGGATTATTCCAGTAAAATAGATATGGAAACTCCATCCAGGTTCTCGTTTTCCAATGGAGAATCACCAGGAAGCAGGGTGGGGGTGACTGATGACTCATACTCACCCACACTCCCCTTTTCCTTCGTAAGCGTTTATCGCAGAAACTCTGAAATTAAGTTTTTTTTTTTTTTTAATGAAATGTTTTGTAAAATGTAAACCCCAAACGTTAACACTGTGGCCAGGATTAAAATTAAAAATGATGGTGACGATAATAACCTAACCAGTGAAGCTGTCATTGGAAAGTGCTATTTGCTCAAATGTCTCTTCCTTTCTACTTATTTCTTTTCAAATTTCCAATCTCAAACCTCTCTTTGAAGCGGAGAAGATAGACCCGTTTCCCAAATGGCCAAAGTAGTGTGGCTATTCAGAGCAGATGTCCTGGCTTTGTTCATCACTAGTCAAGGACTGACTTGGATTTGGAAGGCGAGATTTTGTGTGCTCTCTCAGTCACCAGGCAATCAGAGCATTTTTCTATAATAGTAGAGGGTAATAGAGTGCAAAGATTGAAAAGATCTTTTATGTAACTGTTCCTTTGGGTTCTGCTTTTAGAGTGCTGTCATTGTCTATCTCAGCTGAGGGAAGTTGGAACATCTTTCAAATTTCTTGAAGGTTCAAACCCAAGTTATAGCATCTCTTTAATTTAATTAGGATCATCTGTTTATTAAAAGCTAACAAACACCAGAAAAGTGTCTAAGCCTGTCATAAATAAAAATCTTTTGGTGGGTGACCATATAATGAATTACAACTTGAAAAGTATTGGAACAGAAAAGTATTGGAGGTTTGTTTGGCAAATCATTTTTAATAAAATCACCATCTTAATTAAACATGGGATAGATCAAATTTTCATATAGAAAAAATGTCAGGTTGCATGTAGCAACTGAGTTTAAACCAGAGTGCAGTGCAGAAAATGCTCATTTAAAAATTACCCTTATACATTTACTCTGCCTCTTTAAAAAGAGGCAATAAAACAAGTTTTGTCTAAACCAGCTTGCTCATCATTAAAGGCATTGCCAAAAATAAAGAATAGTCACAAACAAGTATCTTTTGGAAGAAGTTCTGGGGAAAAATTCACACCAAAAACTCTTCTTGGATGCCAAAAGTTTACTATGAAAAATTGGCATAATTCTACTTACCTCTACAATTCACTCAATTTTAAACTCAAATCAAGAAAACTAGTGAAAATAAGTGGTGAAATGGATTTTAGAGAAGAAGAAAATTTGGTGATCTATATACTGTGCTTAGATTGGTAATATCCACAGTAAACAAGACTTCTCAAGTCCCCAGCCAACAAGATTCTTAAAATTCCCTTATCTGTATCCAAAGAATGGTTCAGTCCAGGCAATTTTTAAAAGAGTACATATTGTCAGTTCTAGCTCATTTTAAGCAGAAAGTCAGGCCAGGAATCCAGTACTTCCAGTGCTGCTTTCTTCCCGTGCTTAATACAATTTCCGGAGTCTGGGGAAATTTCAAAACAATGCTGCTTCGGTAAGATTTACAGGCATGTGTCTTAGAAGCAATGCCTTTCTCTGAGTGAAATATTATGTTGAGCTTATTTTTTTAATACAGTGCTGCTATCCTGACTTCCTCTTTTATTTTTTTCCACTAAGGGCTATTTTACTTCTCTTATGTTTTCAATAACAGAACTTCCTCCTTTTAAAAATGAATTTAAAGGGGAACAGGAAACATTTTTTAGCAGAGTAGCATCACATACATCTGTAGACATGCTCACAGAGGGGCATGTCCTTTGAGAATAGTAGAGTATAAATCTGGAAGGTCCTTCATTTCCCTAAAGGGGGAATCATAACTCTACAGAACTGGTGGTGTCTGCTTATTTCTGCAGGCTTTATAAAGGGACACCTTATTAACCCTAAGAAGTCTATTCATGATTTTACACACAGCCTCCTGGCACAGCCATCCTTAGGAAATTAATTTAGGCTGACTTGGATAGCCTCCGCTTTCCCGTTTCACGGTGACTCAGAAAAAGAAGGTAATACAGCAGAATGGGTATACAAAACATGAGGTTTGGCCCCATGCGATCAGCCTAGAAATAGTCCTTAAGATTGTCAAGCAAGATCTTTTCCCCCATTACACCTTTCCCAAAAATTTTGATTATTTTAATTATGGTTCATTTTATCCAGATTTCACTGGAATAAATTTGTTTCAGAGGATCCACAGTGTAAATTACTGTGCATCTACAACCCCTAATGTCAATCCAATGTGTTATATCCCTGTACAGAAAACTGTGCCTAATTTCCAATCAAGTTGTTTTACTAAAGTGAATTTTGTCTTTGGTTTGATTCTTCATGGATATGGAAATAAATTGGTCACTCTCTTCTCACTAAAGAAGTTTCATTTATTCAGGTAATAAGTTCATTATTCTTCACTGCCCCTGCTGCCTCCCATAGCCCTTTCTCGTATCTTCCCTTGCCAAGTGATCCTATGCAATCCCTCTTTATGGCCCTATGATCAAGTGTCAGGGAGTATCCGAGAAAGTTTTTTATGTGAGGCTAATTTTCTGTGATATCTTCTTCCTGACTTCTGAGCCATCAGGAATTTCCTCATTGTGTTTGAGATGACTATTCCAGCTTCGTGGACCCTTTTAGCTCAATCTCCAATTCTTAGATGTCATGCAGAACCCCTTCTCCATCTCTTCTCCTTAAAACATCACACCAATTCAGCTTTTTTTATTCTCTAATGTCTTATGTAAAGTTCCATACTTTTCTATGTGTCGAGCATATAGTATAGTCAGTGTTCATTATTTGGTAGTTTTGGAGACAGTAGAAGGGAAGTCGTGTGCCTGGGAATGGCATTTGGGGATTCAGATCACAGGCTCTATTAATAAAATGCCTGTAGTCTAATGTGTGGTCAAAATCAAATACAATAAACAGAACATGAGAGTTTTGTCTCTTTCCTTTTTCTTTCCCTCCTTCCCTCCTCACACCTCCCCCACCTACTCTTGCTTCCTCCACATTTCCTTTTTTCACTGCTGTTGGTAGAAATATAGAGCATGCAAGCATGTGTAAACAATTAATGGGGTGATCTGAGAAGCTAGTATGAATGTGGATGCTGAGACTCTGAAAGGAATGAACGTGGTATTGAGAGAGCTTTTACTCTCTTGGACAACATGGCACTGCTCTGCACAGACAGTATGAGCTCTAATCTTAGAGGCAATGAACCTACCTTCTCAATTCCTGTGATTCACTATAAACCCTTTAGAGCATTACTTCCCAAACATTAGTGTACATACAGATTGCTTGGGGATCTTACTACCTGTTCAGCAGGTCTGGGTAGGTCCTGACAGTCTGTATTCCTAGCAAGCTCTGAGGTGCTTCTGATGCTGCTTATCCACAGACCACACTTTCAGAAACAAAGACAAGGAACAGTTTTCTTTTTCTTTTTTTTTAACATTCCCACCTTATGTCTTATTAAATAATGGCCCTCACACTAAAGCAAAATGAAAGCCACTCCAAGTTCTGAGGCAATAAGACCTTAGAAATCATAGCTCTTGTTGGGGAGAAAGTTATACAAATTTTACTCTGCCTCACACATATATATCTTGCTGTGCCTCTCTTTACCAGGCAGTTTTAATTCGAATACCTGCTGCTGTCATCTGCCCAAATCACACCCAGAAGAAGTGTCCCATAGATGTGCTGGGAAAAACACTGAGTGGAAAAGGGGATGAGGGGACTTGGTGGTCATCTTTGTGTAATTCCCTCTTTACGTTCAGTCCTACAGATCCTCTTCCTCAAAAAGTCTCTTCTTAGAGAAATACCCACTTCCAAGTGTTTTTCTTTCTTTTCCTCCCATTGCTACTCCTAAGAAGCACAACTAATCAGTTTTTAAAATTGTGGCATTGACTGCCAATGACTTCTTATAAGGACAGTTTAATGGTATAAAAAAATTCCTGTCTAAATACTCCTTTAACTTAACTATTTTACCTAATACAGTGGCAGACATACCCACACCATCCTTACAAGTGGTCTTTGCCTTCAACTCTTTGCATTATCTGTCCCCAAACAAACTAAAAGAATAAAAGTTTTATACATTGTTCTAGAATTCAGGACACTAGAACTCCTCTGTTAATTAGGTCTATTTCGTCTGAGTTCCAGCTTATGCTAATTCTGATCTGGTATCTATTTTGGGTAGAAGTTCTCAATGTCTCTACTCTGATGAAACTCATTCCAATTTACTTTTAATATCTGTTAAGAGCAAGAACAAATAGGAGCATATGACTATGTGTTTAGTTGCTATTTTGAAGGGCACCCAGGGACTCTATACAATGAATGCTTATACTGCAAGGGTAAGCCCTGGGCTAGGACTGAGCTAAAGGTGATGAAAGTTGACTGTGAGCCAGAGGCTAAATTCTGGTTCCAGAGGGTGGTCAACATTTTGGTGTCTCTGGGCCACCCTGGAAGAAGAATTGTCTTGGGCCACACGTTACATACATTGGAACATGTAATCACAAAAAAAAGTCATGTTTTAAGTAAATTTACAATTTTGTATTGGGACACACTCATAGCAATCTTGAGCCACATGTGGCCCATAGGTTGCAGGTTGGACACCTATATTTCAGATAATTAAAGATTTCCCCTTTATATTTCCAGAATACTCTCCCTGCCCCTGGTACAGAGAGTTCATATCTACATGTTGGCTAATGATTGATAGCAAGTCAATGGATTGAGGGCCATAGTACTTATGCAGAGAAGTCCTACAAGCCCTAATGGTCAAGCTCAAATTCATCATTTGGAAAAAACACTCCTCTCTGGTCAGCACCAAAGAATGTTGTAATTAACCAATCTCTAAGATTTAAGTGAGGCTCCACTTGGCAGTGAGAGAGTGTGTCATTTTTCAGGGAAGATTTCAAACAGAGTTGTACTTAAAAAAAAGATTTTTATTCGCTGATTTTCAGGTTTGGTCTAGATGTGTTATCAGCATCCATTTTTATTTTGCTCAGTATAAAAATTCCTTTCAGCATTTCTAAGGGAAATTGTGTATTCAGTTGAAAAAATTTGAAGTTAAGATTTTAGAAAGGTGAAGGTTTAACCCAATTCAATGTATATTTAAAATTTGAAAACATAACTTTCAGAGTTACTGATGAATAAATAGTTGATTAGACTTTCATGTGGAAAGTTTTATCCCTGAGATTAATTTTTCATCTTTATTTTGTAAGAGAAGCCCAAAAAGCATGTATCATTTTTCATTTTATATGTGTGTTAATTTAAATGCCCTTAAAATTGTTCTTTGCCCTTAAAATTATTCTGGGTATTCTTTATTACCAAGAACATCCAGAAGCAACACATATTTGAATTTAATTAGTTATTGATATCCCATATTTCAAACAATATTTAGGCTTTATAGGTTTTATCCTTCTGGTCATGACAACTATTACTCTTTCCTCCCCCAATTCGGCTAATTTTACAGCATCCCTTAAATAACCTTCCCTAGGACTAGTAGGGTGTGGGCTTATGCCTCCCATGTGCCTGAGTGATTGTAAGGGCTCCAGTTTCCAGGATGGTGTAGGTAAAGCACCTCTTCTGAAAGGCAGGAAAGGGTCATGGACAGAATGTGGGCTTTGGGTCAGGTAGGCTTGGGTATGAATCTTTGTTCTTCCAGTTATACTTAATCTATCTAAATCTCAGATTCATCCTTTTATCTAATAAATATAACAAGCGATCAATGAATACTTGTTTGTTTATGTTTTCTTCCAACTTTAATACTAGCTCATTATCCAACTTTTTAAGCCAAGTGCTTAGCTGTTCTGGGCCTCAATATCTTTTTATTTACCTGGAGGCAACAAATTAATGATATCAATAAGAATATTACAGTAAATGTAAAATGGAGCTATGTCCAAAGCACTTTTACTTACATTATTCCACATAATTCTCCATATTTTCCAAGGAATTATCTTTCTTCTACATGTTGTGGAACTATTGTAAAAATGAAAAATAACAATAGACAATGCTTTGAAATAATATATACACACACATAATCACAAACAAGATATGGTTATTATTGTGATTCTTTCTCACTATATTTAATGTGTGCCTCTGAGGATAATGAAATAAATAAGAATAATAGATTACAAAATAACCAAAATGGATTTTATTTGAATTAATATACTTTTGAAATTACTATTTCACCTAGACTCCTTGGTTCATAAATATTAGTGTGTGTTTATAGGGGTGAGTGTGCACTTGACTGAATTCTAAATAGGAAATATACAAATAGATTTTTTTCTAATGGGAACTTGAGGTAAAACATGAACTTTGAATCTATAGATGCCATGCTTTCAAACATCATGACATGCAGGCTCTTTTTTTCATCTCCCTTATACGAAAATACCACTAACAATTTTTAGTTCATTGAAAAAACATGGATTAGAAGTGAAAGTTAGTTTCTACCTTGGGTTCCTTAGGAGGTGTGGCAAGTTATTCTCCATTTATTTGGAACAATCTCTCAATAAAAAAAAAAATCACTGGGGACCCAATCAGCAGTGGGAAAGATGGTTTCTGAGGCTCATGCAGATCTGCCTGAAGTGCTGTTTTTGGCTATCAAGCACATTTCAATGCCCAGGTCATGCTTGGCATGGCAAGTATCAACCCTTCCAATAGAATGGCAGATTCTTTGATCTGGCATTTTAGCCAAAGGAAAATATGTGATTGAAGAGGAAAAATTGTGATAGCTGAAAAAAGCATAGACAGCTGGGATTTAAATAGTTTCAGTTATTTTTCAATGAGGAAGACATTATGGTAACTGGACATTTGTAAGGTATGGCTACCTAGGAATGTCCCTTACCCCTTTAGGCATAGTTAGGTTTCCAGAGTGGTAAATTTGGAATGGATTTTAGGGAAGGAGAGTGAGGTCCTAAGAGGGAAGGTCTTTCTGAAGGTCACAAGGGCCTTAAGTAGTAAATATTAGAACTTCTCTGCTACACATAAAAGGCACAAAAGTGTAGTAGTAAAAAGCATGGTACTGGAGAAAGATCACTGGGGCTTAAACCCACTTTCTTTTCTTAGTAGCTGTGTACCCTTGGGAAAGTCACCTAACCTCTCTCTATGCCTCAGATTCCTCATTCAAACAATGGTGGCAATATTATACTCATTTAATACAGTTGTTCCAAAGATTAAATATAAAAGAAGAGTATGTAAGTGCCTGGGACATGATAAACACAATTGTAATAAATAATAAATTATGGTTATTATTATCAATACCACCAGGACAGAAAACTACTACTGTGATACCAAATATAATGTATCTTTTTGCACTTGTTCAACCAATTTAGAAAAGTTAAACGGGAACCAAATCCTTTACATGAACAAAAGAGTATAGCAAATTGAGAACACTATATCCTAGAAAACATTCTTATACAGCATTGCATTTTTGGTGCTGTAAATATTATCAGTTGAAATAGTTATTTCAGTAGCAGTCTATTCAGACTTCTGAAATGAATGATCTGCCTTTAATGAAAAATATCTATTTCATCTTAAGTATAAAACCCAGTGACCCCGGCATGGACAATCTCCCCAGAAGCCTCCACTGTATGCTGAGCACAGAATAAAGATATAGATGGAAGCAAATTTATTTCAGATATTACAGATCGGAAGCACAGCTATGTGTGGAAGTAGGCCATGAAAAATGCAACCTCGACTCTCCCCTTGAACCCATAGTAATTTATCCCCAAAACATTGTTGAGCTCCCTGAACTATAAGGTAAGTTTAACTTACTCCCAGCAGCTTTGAATCTTCTGTAGAGTACGAGCTAGCACTATTCCTTGTGCTCTAAGCATAGTGTACCATGGCTTGGAAATTTGACCATCACCTTGCCTGCTTCAGGGGGTGATGATCTGAAGTTCAATGTGCCCAGGCTTAGTTCTCCCAGGGGGAAAATACTTTGTAAATGAGAGAAGAAATCAAAAGGCAGCTGCAATGCCCTTACTGGATCCAAATGTACCCACAAAGAAGGGGAAATTCCTTACTCACTGAAACAGTATTTTGAGCACTTTATTCAATTATTATATATATATATTTACTGAGCACTTACTTTGTGACAGGCACTGTTCTAGGCACCGAGAATAGGAGGTGCACACAATGAAGTTAATCTGCTTGTGAAGATAAATTTCTTTATACCAGGCACTGTATTGAGGATACACAGATGAGTGAGACTCAGCTCTTCTCTGCAAGGAATTCAGAGTAAAGAGAGAGAGAGGAAAAAGGCAATAAAGTGTGGTAGCTGCTTCAGAGCTACTCATGACCTCTGCAGATAAATAAGAGTTTCCTGGAGAAAACACTCTCCAAGATGACTCCTGAAGGACAAAGAGGAATTAATGAGTGGTCAGGGTAAGCACAGAGAGCATCTTTGACAAGGACCACAGAAATGAGAAGAAACTGCAGTGCCTCAGAGTGCTGCATGGCCAGATGATGACAGATAGGGACCAGATGATGAAGGGTCTTAGAAACCATGTTACATAGCTTTATACTTTATCCTAGGACAATTGGTAGCTATTGACTGATGTCAATCAAGGAGTGACATGAGCAGAGTTCAATTGTAATTCAGAGAATAGACTTGAAAAAGCAAGGCTGCCATTAAGGGTGCCGCAGGGAAAATTTTGCAGTCCTGAACAGGTGAGGGGTAATGTGGTCAAACAAAGGCAGTGAAAATGGATGGAAAAAAATTGAGTAAGTTTGAGAAATATTATAGAAGTGATTGTCTGGAAGTGGGAGGTAAGGAGGAGGGTGGAACAATAGCTGAGTCCCAGGTTTCTAGCATGGGAAACGACAGAAGATGATGTCAGTCACTAAGAGACAGAGGTGGGGGTATGCAAACTCAGAATGAAGAAGTATGATGAGCTCGGTTTTGAACATACTGAGTTTATGGTGTCTGGGGCATCTAAGTGGAGGTGTTCAATAGGCAGTTGGATATGTAGCCTGAAGATCAGGAGAGAGCAATGGACTGAAGCTATCCAGATGGAATAGTCAAATGTTGGGGCAGGAGCCTGGAAAAGGCTCTGCATTGAAGTGGTGAGCAAAGAATGAGATGACTGAGTGGGAAAGGACAGAAAGCTAAGAGAAAAATCAAGGTCTATGAAGTCACAGAAAGTGTGGGAAGATGGGAGAGTTTTGAAAAGGATGAAGTCATCAGTATCAAATACTGATAGAGGTCGCCCATAATAGGCACTATAATTTATTCATCTGTTGGATGTAGCAACAGAAAGGTCATTCACTAGGAGGGTAACCATATGTCAGGTTTTCTTGGGACTGTCCCGGTTTATGCCTGTTGTTCCAGCGTTATTATCATTCACGTCTCCCCAATGTCTAAATGTCTAATAAATTACTTGATCATCCTCATCTTTGGATAATCAAAGATAGATTGCAGTGGGTGTAGGGATGAATTGAAAGAGGGGGACACCAAAGAAAACCTTTTGAAGGCATATGGTGAGGCTGAGAGGGAATTTTAACATTAGGTGTTCATTGAACGAGATGGATTTTGAAGTTTCTTCCAATTCTGTAAATAATTCATTGCATTATTTTCCATTACTATTTCATTTCCTTCCCTTAATATCAAGATTATGTCCTAAATATACTGTCTCTTATTGCAGATATTGACTTAAAAATGCTAGGGAAAAATACAAGCCTCCAAGTTTATTTATGTTTTCTGATTTTTGAAACTTCCAGGTTAGATCAAAGAGATGCCTGAGTTTAAACATTTGTATTTAGAATGCAAATATACTATTATGTTAACTAGTCAATGTAAATGAAAAATTCCTAAACATATTTCAAATACTTGCATGTTATACATTCAATTGTCAATAAAATTGTGCTAAATACACCCCTGTAAAGATAATTTATCCTTTATTCTTTGGATACCTAATCTAATTAGGCCTGAAGAATAATATGCTGCTTTTCTAATCTCAGATCCAATTAATTTGCCCAGACTTTCTTTGTATCATCTCTGTTTTGTTTCTCTTATTTTGCAGTAGCAATGGCCTCGGTCTTGCTTCCCTTTTGGAGGGCTACCACCACATAGGACCTGGATGTCCTACTGCTTTTCAGGAACAGAAAGAAGACCCTTGATTTGTCTGTTTCAGTGGCAGTGTTGTAGTAAAACAACTGTTGAGTGGGCCTGGGTTTCATCAGACCATCACGTGAATGGGACCAGTTTCTTTTCTTCCCAAATATCAGAAATTAAACACTTGGAAAAGAGATTTGGCCAAGATGACCCATTTACAGGCTGGACTCAGTCCAGAGACTATAGAGAAAGCTCGCCTGGAACTGAATGAAAACCCAGATGTTTTACATCAAGATATTCAGCAAGTCAGGGACATGATCATCACCAGGCCTGACATTGGATTTTTACGTACAGATGATGCCTTCATCCTGAGGTTTCTCCGAGCCAGGAAGTTTCACCAAGCAGATGCCTTTAGACTCCTGGCCCAGTACTTCCAGTACCGCCAGCTAAACTTGGACATGTTTAAAAACTTCAAGGCCGATGACCCTGGCATTAAGAGGGCTCTCATCGATGGGTTCCCTGGAGTGCTAGAAAACCGCGACCACTACGGCAGGAAGATTCTCCTGCTGTTTGCAGCCAATTGGGACCAGAGTAGGTAAATGTAGATAGTGTCTTTATTTGGTTTTTCTTTTTCATAAGCATAGCCACTGCACTTTGGGGTGGTATGGCTTTAGAGGTAGTGGGCTTTCGTTAAAATATACATATACATATACATATACATATACATATACATATACATATACATATACATATACATATACATATTCCACATACCCACAAAGGACATTTTAAAGCCACAAGTTCACTATTATCTAAAGGTAATTCCAGATTCATGGCTGTTTTCTGGAACAACAGAATCAGTTTTAGAATTGTAAGACACCTTAGAAGTCATCAGTCTCTTCATCCAAGTGAGTCATTTATTTTAATAAAATTGAAAGCTGATCTTCTAGAAGAACCATATATTCTGTCTTTAGTGTTCTCATCTTTAACCACCACAACAAACATAAATTCAGGAGAAGCTTTAAATAAAGTGTTTTCAAGGCATAAAATAATTTCTTGGATCTTCTCCATGACTTTAAAATTCTGTACTTCTTCTGAGTGCTAGAACTTTCTCCCTGAAAATCCTATAAACAACCACAAACTCAACACGTCCCTAACGACACATGTCATCTCCCCTGCTGTGCCTGCTCTTCCATACATCCAGTCTCTTGAGTCAGAAACCTGGGTGTCGTCTTGGGCAGCTCCTTGCCCTTGCTTCTCACATCCAAATTAATAGCCAAGTCCTACCCTTCTTTTAAAAATCTCTCAAACCTCCTCCTTTTGCTCCCTTTGCGCTGCCTTAGTTTAGGTTCTTATCATTGATCACTTGCATTACTGCAATGGTTTCCTAACTGGTGTTCCTGCTTCTGGTCTACATCTTCTGAACCATTCTTATCCACACGGTAGCCAGAGTGACCCGTACAAAATTCTGCCACGTCACTCTCTTGAACAAAATTCTTCAAAGTAAAGAAAGGCCCTTTATGACTCACCTGCTATGTCTCCTCTTCACCCTCTGCCCATCTTCTGTTCTCTGGTCCAGCTGGCTGGAAGTTCAAGCCTCACCTTGAATAGCTGAGGTTTTTACCTACCTCCAGGCCTCTGAACTTGTCCCATCAGACACCTATAAGAGAGACCAGCCACTTCTTGTCTCAATTCCAACCATCCTGGACACAATCTGATTCATGTCCATCTTTATGGTTTTTCAGGAAGGTAGTCTTCATCTCCCCATCCCAACCCTTTATAGTTAAGTGCACTTACTCTGTTCATATTGCCATTAAAGCATTTACAATAGAAATGTATGGACCACTATTATCATAACTAATGCTCTTGTGTACTTACTCATACTAAGACTTTATATGTATTGTTTAATCCACCAAGAACTTTGCACAACAGGTATTATTATTATTACCCACTCAGTGCCTCACAAATAGTAAAATATGAAGTGGGAGTTGAACTCCAGTAGTTTGACTTGAGAGCAGGTTGTCTTAAACTGCCTTTATTGCAATTGTATGTTTACTTGTGTGCTGTTTTCCCCCTCCTCCCAAGACTGCAAGTTCCTTGAGGAAAGGAGAAACTGTCTTTTTCATTTTTATCTCTTGGCACGTGGCACAATATCCTATATATGTTGAATGAGAAAGAATGCATGAGTCAGTCTCCAAAACTTCACCTGTGGCTTGAGCTCTCACAAAGGTGTCATCATTGGCATTTTTCTGTTACTTGGGGAAGACACAGCTTTAAAGATAATAATAAAAGTAACTTTAAAAGCACACTGAAAGAACCCCTCCCCCAACATAATTAAAAGGAATTCCCAGGGTGTCCCCTCACTGCCTCGTGACACTACCCCTCCTCTAAAATATGTTGATAGTATGGGGCACCTTCATGTCTGCTGGCTGTTTTCTGGTTAATTAATTGGGACAGGGCATTCTCACTCTGAACAGTGATTCAAATATTTTCACACTATGAGTCTAGAGTTTGGTCAGTTCTGCACCTGAGAGTGGCCTGCTTTTCCATGTTTCTGCTCTGTTATAACATAAGCATTAAGGATGAGCCTCTCATTGCAACACTTTATTGATGAGAAAGATCTCCAGGTCTTTACAGTCATTTCAATAAGCATTTATTGAGTATAGACTTGGCACCAGGGCTTGCATTAGGCAGTGAAGACAATAATGAAAACACAAAGTCCCTGCCAGCAACAAGCTCATGGTGCAGCCCACTGTCCAGCAGTGGTGCAAACACATAAACTGCTAACTCTCACCTACCATGGGAGAATTTCACTGAGACACACAGACTGTGAATACAGGATAGCAGTCTTAAACTAGAGGGAATGGCTGTCCTTTTGAGAATGGCACATTATCATTTGGTTTTGAGAATAGGAAACTTTTGGTGATTCTGGAGAATAATCATGCTGACTTCATCTGTGCTTAATTGTAAGTGTTCTAGAATTTCCATCTGCTAAGACAGATGATGCATAGAATGCCAGTCTGTAATGACTTACACATAGAGAAATAAGTCATAGCAAAATATCTAATTTGTATTAACATTTGGCCTGTGTACATATCTCAAAATACTTTAAGAAGTACAATAATAACAAATAGTAATAGTAAGAGGAAGCAATATCTGAAGGAATAATCCAAATGTTTATGATTATGGTAGCCTTGGGTCAGTTACTTCACTTCTTTACTCCTCAGTTTCCTCAGCTATAAAATAAAAAGCTTGAGCTCGGTAATTCCCAAGGTTTCTAGCTCTAAAGGCTCATGAATGTGAAACTCATTTAGCTTGATGCTATGAATAGAAAGGTATTTTAAAATTCACTTTACAGGCTTCTAACCCAGTAGGCATTTTGAAGTAATTTCTGTCTTTTCCTTTCTCTCACCATGCCCATTCCCGAGGCTAGGTCTACCTGAGTCATTATTTTTCTAACTGTACGATATTATTTGTTCTAAATATTTTGGTTTTAACAAAAAGATGAATGATAAAGCTGTGCCACAGACAGCCATTGATTATTAAAAGCAAACGAACTTCATTTAGAATGTAGATATACCATCATGTGGTTTTCTGGTTACATGGCCTGGAACAAGCAACCTCTCTGAGGCTCCATCTTGTCATCTGTGAGGTGGAGGTGATAATGATGTCTACCTAATAATGTAATTGGAAAGACTGAATGAAACAATGCTTTTAGGAACTTAGCATGGTAAACAATAAATGCTAGCTTCTAGTAGTATCATTAATATTATAAAATATCCTACTACAAAAATAATAAGGCATAGGGTGATACTTCTATTAAAAATACAGACAAGAGTACAATATTTGAAAATGGAAGTGATCTGCCTGCATGCCTGTCCGAAGTGTTTGTTTGTTTTCTTCCCAAACATGTTCCCTGATACACTGATCCAGCCCAAAGGGGCCCAAAAGGCCTGATGATGTTGGCACAGCTTTGCCAAATGATGTCTGCACTCTTGTTGGGAGCCTGCAATGATTGAGAAGTGATTTGAATGTCTCATATGAAAGGTTTACTGAGATTAAAATGGTTATTAATATTTATTAAAACTATGCAAATCTCATTCATCTAGACCCAGAAACCATGAGCAAAAGTGCAGAATGGTGAGGTCTGGGAAGCAGGATTCTCCAGAGGCACAGGCAGGGCGCCGTCTGCCTGGGTGAGGTGTGCCAACTGAGACGCAGGAGTGCCCCGGATCCAGATCCCAAACTGGCCTTCAGAAACTGGGCCATGGCAGAGAGCTGTCTGACTTCTATGCGTTCTGAGGCTGCCGGGCTGAACTGAAATGAATTAGATTAAATCAGCACCCACGTATTTATTCATAAATGAAGCTTTCAGGGTCAGCAGAGATTACATGTTAGCTCACCAGCTTGGAATGTGATGGAGACCTTAGGAGAAACTATTACTCAATGAGCCTTCTGATCTTTCTCACCTAAATTCATATCAGCATTGGCAAGAATTCACAATTTGTGCCTTAACATCTGACATAAAATGAAATCTATTTTTTTCTGAGTTGCATATGCGTACTTGGTCATACAGCTTGATTTGCCCAGGAATACTCTTCATGTGGAAAGGAAAAAGTGAGCATGTTTTTCATGGATTTCACTCAGTTTAAAAAAAGAGGTAATTTTGGTCAAGTTATTTTACTTTCTGGAGTCTCAATTTCATCAAGTGGAAATGGGTATAACACCTGGCATGTGGAGCTGTTGCAAGGATTAACCTGAATTGCCTTACTTGATGGTATCCAAGAGGCAGAATTGAATAGTGATTAAAACCACTGACTCTGAAGCCAGATGGCAGGCTTCAAATCTCGGCTGCTTCCCAACCAGCCATGTGATTCTGAGAAAGTTCCTTAAATTCTTACTACCCTCAGTTTCTCTCCTATAAAGTGGGATGATGATGATCATAGGTTAATTAGCACTAGTTGGTGTTCATTAAATGTCAGTTATTTCTTAAGAAAAAATTCAAATCAGGCAAATATGTATGATACTGGGTCACAAGATGTACTTTCTGAAAGTGGCAGGTTTTGATGCCATAACCAACTTTCCTCTACTTGGAAAAGTATGAAAAATGCAACTGAGACCTCAAGCCACCATGTTCCAAAGTTCTCTATGGTAGCTTAGTTGTAGCTCTGAGAAATCATCTGGTCTTAGGGCCTCTACTTAGTGTGCTTTTTATATTCTCAGGATATAAGAAAGGCATTGCGGGGCTCATATAATAACAGCCCCAACAAGAGACTACAATAGCATCCATTAATGCTATGTGTAGACCAGCTGGTCTCCAACTACTTAAGTGGGGAAAATACAATTAGTAATGCATTGCAAGTCACAATATATAAAATTACACTGGACATTTTTGTCAGTATATTGTTTGTTTATCCCAATTAAAAGTTTATAAACCAATAGCTAAGTTAAAAATTAGTTGAAAAGTTAGTTCTGTAAGGAAGATGAGGCACTCTAAGGAAGAGCTAAGTTAGGGTGATTTAATAGAGAAGCTTTCCTCTCTCTACTAGAGGGCTGATGAACAACTTGATTACTAGAATCAAGGATATGGCATTTCTCTGAGAAGGCAATTAGTCCAATAGTAGGTCTTTCCCCACCATAGACAACAAGGGATAAAATGTTTGGATTAAAGCACAACCAGCTGGATTGGAGATTAAGAAGCCTGAATCAGGACTTCAGACCTGGGGCTAGGACAAGGGTGAGGGAATGGGGCATTTGCCTAAGGTGTGAAATTTAAGAGGCCACCAAAATACTCAGGAATCGAGGTAAATAATATTGTCGTACAATATTTTAAATCAAATTAATGCCAAAAATTTTCTATGAACAATATATCAAAATTTTTGAGCGGGTAGGATAAGAATTGTTGATTTTTCCTTGTGCTTCACACTCCAGTATATCTAAGTACAGCATTGCTAGGCCAATCAGATTTCTCAAGGGCAGAGAGCCCTAAGTTCGCCCTCGTCAATTATATTACAGTACACACGCTGTACATCCACATACTGTACGACCTCACAGGATGTATGGTTCCCAGATATTTCCATGTACATTTTCTGGTTGAATTTTCATAACCATTAGGGAGTTCTTATTTTTTTATCCTCACCTGAGGATATGCGTATCGATTCATTTTTATTTTTATTTTATTTTTTATTTTTTAGGGAGAGAGGAAGGGAGGGAGAGAGAGAGAAAGGTAGAGAAACACCAATCAAATGCCTCTTGCATGTACCTGACCAGACTGGGGACTAAAACCACAACCTAGGCATTCGCCCCAACTGGGAATCGAATCCGCAGCCTTTCAGTTTATGGGACAATGCTCCAGCCAACTGAAACACAGCAGCCAGTGCCCACTGGGGAGTTTTAGTATCACTACGTGACAGATGATGAAGAAGAGGTTAGAGGAGGAGAAGATACTTTCTAATTGGGAAAATATATTATACATCAATGTAAAAACAGGCTGAGATTGAAAGCTTCCAATTTCAAACTCATTTCAAACACTTCTGCAGCCAATTGTTCAGTCACTGAGTGATTAGATATTTCAACATAGCTGTGGAGCTTCTAAAAGTCTGTACGTAGGTTTCTTGGTGGTGGATGAGTACAATGAGACAGCAGAGAGGATCTGAAGTTCAGGAGTAGTGATTCTCAAAAGGCGTGCAGTTGGAATTTGGAGATGCTCTATTGTTAATGTGTAAGATTGTGTTGAGCACTGTGGAGTGTTTATCCCCTCCGCCAGACATTGTGACAACCTAAAAGATCACCTTCGTACTTCCAAAGTGCTTAGGGGAACTGGAACATTCTTTAGGAACTCCTGGTGGAGAGAGTTTAGAAAGGTCCTAACACCAATGTCAATAACTACCCTTTGTTAAGTGCCTTTGTGCCAAGTGTTTATATATATATCATATATATAATATATAACACATATAACATATATAACACACATATTGTATATATATATATATATATATATATATATATATATATATAATCCCTACCATAGTCCCACAAGGATCTATGTGTGTATAGGTAATATATAACAGAGGACGATTCTTTCCTAGCTGTCTGACTGTAAAGACTGCTTTTCCACAAAGCCCTAGACACAGTCTCATTCCTGCACTCAGAGTTCCTAAAGCCTCTTACAATCAAAATCAGAATCATTGCTATGTTTTTAAGTGGCAAATTGGTCCCAGCATCTAACTTTTAGGTTTCTCATGCCTTCCCTCAGCTCCCTCTTTTAGCCAAGAGGTACAGGGTTGCCCTGCATAAACAATAAAGCCATTCTAATGGGGCTCAGGCAGTGAAGAATGTGAGTTAGAAGCTAGTGCACACCAAGTTGAGATGATTGTGGAGACTCAATGTCAAAGACCTGTTTGGTCCCAACATGAGTGGGAAAAAAGGAAGTGGAGAGGGACTGGCAGCTTCAGAATGAGCAAAGGAAAAAGTGAATGGGGAAACTGACCAATAGACAAAACTTGTTATTCTTTAGTGGGACGAATCCAAGCCTCGTCTGTTCCTTCATGCACTTGCTAAACATACTGAATGGCTACAGCCATCTCACTCTGTGTGAGCTTCTGAAGGTCCAAAGGCCACGTACCTGATCTGAGCTCATCATTCCAGGCCGGCATCTCTCACCAGTCCTCCCCAATCCTTCCAGGCATGAAAGGACTGGAAGACGATTGCTACTAGGGTATTTGACCTTCTTGCTTTCACAATTCTGAAAGCAAGGGCATTGTCATGTTTATTTTATAATGTAGAAACAACCTGGAATCTGTTCTTAGGGAGCATTTTTTCTGGGATGGCCTTCAGCTGTTCCCTGTCCCCTCATGCTATGCAGCAATTTGTTTGATGGATGTGCTGGAGATAGCAGCTCCTTCAGACGTCACCGGTTATTGCTGACCTGTGTCATCCTCCAAAGGGCTGACGTGGCAAGTGTCCTGACCACCCTGTGGTGTGATCTGGCAATGGAAGATGGCATGAAGTAGGTTCTTTCTTCTAATTGAAACAGTGAGGCCATAGGTAGTATATACTCTTCAAATTATAAATAAGCCGGTTGATGGAGCTTCACCTTTAGCTTTTGCAAGAGCATAAAAGAGCTTTTTACAAGTAGCTGGGGGTGGTATGTACCTCCTTCAGTTGACTATCCTCAGTGCAAGAACTTGTGATACAAAAGGGGACAGATTTCCAGTGCATTAATGTTCAAATATCGGTGAAGCAAAAGGAGATGAGACAAGCCAGGTGGATTTTATACCTCTTACCAGCACCATGAGGTAACCCCTCTGTCCCCCAAATCCCAAAGCCTATTGACAGAGGTTTAAGACAATCTGTAGTTGTCTGCTCTTCCTAGGGAAATACTCCCAGAACTTTTCTGGATCAGTTTTCCAGTTGTTATGAGCTTAGGAATGAGCAAAAATGAACTGAAGAGAAGGACAGATATTACAAGCCTCGAAATAAACAACATTGAGTGTTTACCAAGTGCTTACCACATGGCAGGCAGCATGCTCTTACATAGGCACTATCAACATCCATATTTTGCGGATGACAAAATTTATGTTCAGAGAAGTTAAGTAATCTATCCAAGGTCACACAGCTGGTAAGTGGCTAAAATGCACTGGATCTTGGACCCTGTTCCACAGTTAACATTGCCATGCTGCCCAGCTCATTACTAGAACTCATTTGCCAAATTTTGAGGTCACTAAATCAGACATTCAAGCAGTCTCTAAGTGAGGTTTCAGTAAGCAAGCCTCCACCACTCACTCGGTGTCTCAAAAGACTTGAAAAGGATCTCAGCTCAGAAGACGAATCCTGTAGCTACAGCCTCCAATGTCACAGAAACTGGGCAACTCAAATGTTCAGAATCCTATCCCACTGCCACCCTAATGATCTGACAATAATAATAGTGACAACAACTTTGAATATTAAAATTTCCAGCCCCCCAAAGAATCTGGATGTTTCTGAGAATACATTGCAAAAAGTGGTCTTAACATGAGCCTGACTGCAGATAGTGATGGGATCTGTCATCCTTGCCTCCTCATTCCTTGTACTAAAATGTGTTCATAGGCAGGCCTTCAGTTGCCAAGCAGATCTCCAGCTGTGCAGCTTACTAGTTCTGTGACCTTGGCAAGTTATATACCTCCTCTAGCCCTCAGTGTCCCCCTTGTCTGGCAATAATTATATGTACCTTGTAGATCTGGGAGGATTAACTGATCATAGATAGGGAAGGAGTCTGACACACAAGCATTCATTTCTTTTCTTCGTGATTTAGGTGGTTTTCCCACTTATACCTCACCCTGTCTAAGATGCCCAAGATATGATTTCTCATTCAGCTGAAAGATCTTATATAAAACAGAATATAACTCTGTCATGTGCTCTTAAAAAGCTGGTGATTAATGATGACGGAATGAAGTTAGAATATTTTATGTTGTTCCCCCACCCCACTGGATGAGGGCTTGTCATGTGGGTTTACCAAACAGCTCTTCAAACAGTTCTTTTAACCCCCCTTTTTCCTCCACAAAAACCCCTTATCAGACGTTCTTCAGCACTCATACTCTAATGCCACTTAGTCCTGGCTCAGCAGCTTTCTGCCACTGCCAACATCCCCTTCTGACTGAGCTCAGGTCCTTGTGAAGGTGTGTTAGAAACCGTCTCCCCAGTGGACGGAATGGAAGAGCGAGTGGTGGGGCCTTTGCTTCGAGATAACACAGCCTGTGTGTCCCCGCACCCAACTGAGTGACTCTCAGGAAGATATTAGATGTTCCGTGGCTTTGCAATACTGTTACAAAGGCGGGGCAGGTTCCTGGTGAGAGGGGACCGTAGGACCAGGAGAGCAAGCTGTTATTGACAGCATATCTTTCCAGGCCAGCTGCTCCTCCTAAGTTCACACTTGCAACCCAGGAATTTAAAAGATATGGCACTTATTACCTTGTAGATAAAAAGTCTCCTCTAATGGCTAGGCATTTAGCGGTCTAAGAATAACTTCCTCCTTCTCAGGGCCTGGCTCAGATACAGCAGCCAATGCTGCACGTGCTCTATGACTCCACTTGAATTTGGGCTACAGTGAGGACATGACCTGTGTCTACTCTGTGAAAGACCAGGGTCAGTGAAAGGGGGCATGGAGAAGGGTTTAATCATGGTATTACATGTATGCTGAGTTCACTGTTAGAGTTTCTCATGGGTGCAGCTGACTTCTTGCAAGAGTGCATTGCAAGCTATGGGGCCTTTTCCTGTATGATTTGTAGCTTTTCTAGGTTGTTGACTGCTTTCCCTCGTTCTCTATGAGCCAGGAAGTATCTCTGATTCCTTTACAAGGAGGAGATACTGTGGAGCACAGAAAGAAGCTTCTGCTCCCCCCAACTCCCCCACCAAGTCCCTGAGCCTAGAACGTCATTGCTGTAACCATCCACCGGCTCTCCTGCACTTTAAATATGGTTCCTAGATAATCACTCCTAAGGGTGCTCTCCAGAACCTTAAATAGCTGCGGGGAGTGATTAAATGCCTGCACTTGGCTAAGGTTGTAAATCATGCTCAGAAGCTGTTTACTATAAAGCTATGGAAGTTATTGCTACTATACTGCAAAACGTGACATCAGACAGGAAAAGAAAGAGAGGGTAAATTTTGTTGTGAAAGTTTTAAAGTGATGTGTTTTTTTTTTCTTTGTACATTCTATTTCTGTTTCTCATCATTTTTATCTTCTCTTTGCCTCTATTTCTTCCCTATCTCCAGTACTCCCCATGAAGTGTCCACATTTAATTTCAAGTATGGCATTCCCACAAAGAACATTGAGTGTCTTTCTGGATTAGAGAATGTTAATACTAGTAATGTCACCAGGCACTGGGCATCTCCTTATACCACGCTGCTTAATCCTCACAATTTTTGAAGGACATATTATTATCCTCCTCCTAAATAGAGGGCATTTAATCAGGACAAAACCATAGGGCTGGCTGGTGGTTTGATCCTGAGCATCTCTCTCTACTTCTCCATGATACCTGATCATGTTTGGGTCTCCTGTTGGGGACTGTGTCATCTGATCTCTGATTCTTTGAATTTTATTGGAAATCCCTGCTCAGGAACCTTTAATGTCTCCCTAATAAAACTGTATCGGTCCCTTTGTCATACGTTTTGTCATATAAGACATTAAGAATTGGCATCTGTTTCCTTATCCAAAGAATATCTTCCACTTAAGTAAAATGATTCTCCCTCCTCCCCCTTCTCCCCACCCCTCATCCCAGGTCTTCCTGACCTTTGCTTACGTAGTTCTTCCTACTCAGTCTACATTCCCATAATGAGGTGAGCAAGGGCCCTATGGGAGTGCAGGTAAGAGGCATCTAACCCTGGTCAGGGCACATGCAAAAAATAACCAATGAATGCATAGATAGGTGAAACAGCAAATTGGTGTCTCTCTCTCTCTCTCCCCCTCTCTCTCTTCCTCCCTCCACCTGCGCCTACACCTGTTTGGGTGTGGGAGGCTGTTTGAGACAAAAAGACTACTATGCAGTGATCCAGGGAGAGAAAGAGCTTGCTCCATTGAGAGAGCCCCTGTCACTCCCATTGCTCAGAGAATAAGGGCTCAGAACATGGAGAGATGAGGCAGGGCAGAGGGAGGGTGTAAGCTGAAGCCAGGAATGAAAGGCTCTGCTTGCCATAAGGAATTTGGGCTTTGTGCTTGAAGACAAATCAAGTCCCACTCATCTTTCAAAGCTTTTGTCCACTCTAAGCTTTGCTCATGGCTGGGGCAGGACTGAGCTCCCACTTTCTTCCTTCCTGAATGCCTGGCACACTAATCTTCCTTGCTATAGACTTTTTTCATGCTTTAGGGAAGCTCCTGGAAGGCAAGAGGTCATGTCTTTTTCTCCTTGGTATCCACAGACACAGAGTAGGGCTCTGTGGCATCCTCTTAATGACTGACTTGTGGGAAGAAGTTCAGAAAAATGAAAAGCCCAGACAAGAGAGGCTTTTTCTAGACTCTTCCCAATGACAATATTCTTGTTGAGGGGCTTGGAATTGTGTGAAGTTGAACTTGAAAATTAAGGAGGAAGAGACTCGGATGCTCTGTCTACCCCTTGCCTAGTAATTCTCAGCATGACAAAATGAACACAGAGAGTGTCCTTTAGGATGCTGGGGGAAAGGGGGTTGACCAGAGCAGAGAATTGGAATCAGCATTGTGGGTTCTATAGCAGCTTCATCAACTGTGATGAGGTCAGGTGCCAATTTTCTTATCTAATAATGGTGGAAGTAGAGGGCTATCATTGTTCTCTCTCAGTTCTTCAGTTTTATGTTTTATGTGTGTCATTGTGCATGTAAGACTGAGTTAAGAAAAGGTTTCATGTTATAAAGCCCTTCATTGTTCAGGGTGCTACCTTCTGTGCAGAGCCCAGGAGATGGAATCCTGATTCTCTGCCTCAATTTTAGTGAATGGCTTCTTATATCTACTCAGTGATCATTCTCCTCATCCTGACAGGTTTGTGTAGACTCTGGTCACACATTTTCTCATGAGTTTCTGATGAGTTAATTCATCATATTTTATAACATGCATATTGATTAGTATATCACACACCACAGGTAGAGTATTTCAGCATGATATTTGATCTGTGAAATTTCCCAGAATAATATTGCAATACCTCATTTACCATATAATTTTCTACCACATGCCAGAGACATTACATCTGGGGGCTGCCTTTTAAGGGCCAATTTTTAAATTTTATTATATTCTGTTCTGATTAAAAAGGGAAAAAACCTTTAGTATGCATTATGTACTCCCTACTCTGTTAAACATAGTTTCATACTTTCTTCATGACAAATGGTGACTATGATGAATATAAATTATTGCAATAGTTATCATGATGAGGATCTTGGGGCATATGGATGCTGTCCTCATTGCTACATGGCCCATACTGTCATGATATATGTGTTTTCTCATTTTTTTTAGTACTTCTTTCTCCTCTTCGCTATTAATTGTTACTATTAGTGGGCCTGCTTTAAAAGCCTCTCTTCCAATTTTCTATGGATTAGAAAGCCAATAAACTGAGCTTGTTGAATTATATGCTTTGGGTGAGGATCTCTGGGGAACACAAAGAAATAAAGTAGATGAGCTGTAGCAGTATATGCATATTTTAGCATCTAACTGTATGCCCAGAAATACAGTTCTGCTTAATGCACCAGCAGGCAGAGCATGAAGCACCTTCCATTGCAGCATGTATTTGGAACTGTGCAAAGTTGATGACCTGGGCAATTTTTCCTCTAGGGTCTCTCCAACCTTAGATTCATGTACTACATGGGCCTCTGACTTATATATCTGCATTTTCTATAATACTTCCCTCAGCCTAATAGAAAGGAATCTATATCTTCTTTTGTACTTGGACTAAAAACTATTTTTAACAAAGTGGTGACTATCCTTTACATTTTAATTTTTAGACTTCCCTAGCTATTAAATATAAGACTTTGTCTCTCATCAGAGCTATATCGAGCAAAAAAAGTAGCTTATTTTTTTGCTTATCTTCTACTGTATCTCTTGTCTTCCCTTCACACCTTCTCTAAAACAATTGAGATCCAAATAACATTGTCATTGGGCCCATTCTCTTTGGTCCTCTCACCTGGGCTGTCACCCTCTTCTCATTTGCCATATGACCCTTGCCTCTACCTTGGCCACATTTTTTTATATTAATAGATTTAAATTTCTACTGGTTTGGTCCCTTCAGTATCTAGTCATGCAGGAGAAGGGACAGGAGGAGGGACATTGGCAAGGATCACCAGGTCAAAGTTGCCTTAGTTGAGGAGAGAAACATGGGAGAAGCTTTCTTCCTTGTCCTCTGCAGTGGTCTAGGTGGTTGAAGCTGTTGGTTAAGTGAGATACCTTAACCTGGTTTGTTATTAACCTGAGGACAGAGACTTTTGGTCTATAGTTTGCTACTTGGAATTTGTGAATCTCCTAAAATTTTAGACATGTGCATTTTGCAGAGAATGTATGCAACTTCCACCAGATTCTTGAGAGGTTCACAACCCAAAGGGGTTTAAGGACCACCGCATTAGATCAGACTTTTTACTAGTTAGTCCTTAAGTACAATTCTGTGATGTACTGGGAGGCAAACTCCTGTTGGGTAATATTATAGACTGGCTGTCAAATGGATTAATTACTCTGTCCTAAACATGAAGGGTTGTATGACTACAAGAGTAAGCATTCTCACGGAAAAAAGTGTTGAAAACAGAAAAAGTGTTAGGACATTAGAAATCATTTATAACCCTTTAATTTAGCTATAATCACTATTTATGTTGAGAATTGAGGTGTATTTTGCACACACACACATAATTGGGCTTAACACTGTGTATAGCTTTATGAATCTAGATAGACTATTACAGTGGTAAGGAGCTCAAATACTGTGGCCAGATTGCCTGGGTATGAATCAGAACACCACTTTTCAGCTAAACAAGCTTGGGCAAGATACTTAATACACTTTGTGCCTAAATTTTCTCACCTATAAAATGAGAATAATAGCATCAACTTCAAAGGGTTGTAATGAGAATTGAAGGAGTCGCTCTGGCCTGTGTGGCTCAGTTGGTTGGGCATTGTCCTGTAAATCAAGAGGTCACAGGTTCAATTCTGGATCAGGGCACATGCCTGGGCTGCAGGTTCAGTCCCTGATTGAGGCACATGCAGAAGGCAATTGATCAATGTTTCTTTCTCACATAGATGTTTCTCTCCCTCCCTTCCCTTCTTTTTAGAATCATTAAAAGAAAAAAAATTAAAAAAGAATTAATGCAGTTAGCACAAGTAAAACTCAAAGAAAATGACCAACCCATTTGGGATGGGTTGGTCATCCATCCCAAATGGGTTAGCACTCATTAAACTCAATGTGTTTTTGTTATACTGGTTTTATTTTTCACCTAAAATTTATCATGGTTACTTCAGTAGTTTACTAAGTATGCATCGAGCATAACATTATGGCTGGATAGTTCAAAACTCAATTAATTCTGAACATTAGGCTATTTTCAATTTTGGGGCAGTATAAATAATAGTTTAGTGAACATCTCTTCATATAAATGTTTTTCCACATCTTTGTTTTTCCTCCCTTAGGAAAAATTCAAGGAGTTGAATTAATGAGCAATGAAAACTTTTATGGCTCTTGGTGCATATAGTTCAATTGCTTTCCAGATGGTTGTTTTGTTCTGTATTCCCATCAGTCTGCAACAGCATCCATCTCCCCTTCTCACAATGCACTGGATTACACCATACTCTCGTTGAGCACTGCTTTCTGTTGGTCTAGTTGGCTTTATTTTTTTCTGCTTTTCTTTACTTACACACTTTGGATTTTTAAGCTATTTATTTCTATTATTTTACATGTTATTCTCCAAGTTTTAATATGGATGCTTTACTAGCAGATTTTCCTTAAGAGTCCAAAGTCAGTCAATCTCTCTGCTCTCAAGAAGAACAAGGAAAGAAAGAATGCTTTAACTTCTGTCTGAACATACTCATCTTTAAAATCATTCTTTCAAATATGCACTGATAGTGATCTTTATAGGGATTGCACTGAATCTGTATAGTGCTTTGGGTAGTATGAACATTTTGACAATATTAATTACTCTAATCCGTCAACACAGAATATCTTTTCATTTATTTGTTTCTTCAGTTTCTTTCATCAGTATTTTATAGTTTTCAAAGTATACAAATCTTTCATCTCCTTAGTCAAATGTATTCCTAAGTATTTTATTCTTTATGGTGCTATTTTAAATGGGATTGTTTTCTTAATTTCTCTGATAGTTTGATGTTAGCATATAGAAATGAAACTGATATTTTTGTATATAGATTTAATATCATGTAAATTTACTGAATTTGTTTGTTAGTTCTAATAGTTTTCTGAATTCTTTAATATACATAATATCATGTCATCTGCAGAGACCCTGCCCCACTCTCCATGGATTTAGATGAAAGCTCTGTTCTATGTCATGCTCAATGACAGGCAGGTAGAATTTTCTGTATCCTTGTTACAATGAGGATTTCCCCATTTTCCAGCTCCTCCCTTTACATGGGAAACAGTTCTAGTTTTAGTCCCAAGGCCTTGACTTCCATCTTATTGCCATAGAAGAATTAAAACTGTAGCCCCTGAAAGATAGATCTGGTTCAGTTGCTTTATAAAGCTTCCAATCCCTCAACTCTTTTTTGATTCTTGCTTCATTTTTGAGTCCTGGAGTTTCCCCTTACTTACTTTTGACTTCAGCTATGAATTAACATTTTGAAATTGTATTTATCCTGCATTTTTATTTGATTGGGGAAAGGTTATTGTTTCCTGCCTCCAGCCTATTCTATCATCTCAAGCAGAATTTCTAATATACAAATATTTGTTTCATATTTATTCACTTTAAGATTTTCATTTTCTTATATCTCAAGCACTTAATCACATATTCTAAAATGCTGATATGTTCTTTATTTTTATCAACAACTTTTATATCTTTATTCTTGCCCATAGATTCTGTCATAAATTGATAGCAGTGTGTCAAATACTTCCAATATCAATCTCTCAATAGACTTGCATTTTATAAATACTATATTATTCATTTTATCTTTAGTGTTGATTATAGATGTCATCTCTATAAAATAATGCTCTTTTATTTTTTAAGTTATTTTGACATATAAGATACTAAAATGCTGCCTCTATAGTTCCTTTGGAGTTTTCTGCTCTGCATTTGACCACTTTAATTGTTTTAAGCTTTTCTGTGTTATTTTGTTTTAGATGGGTTTCTTATAAGTTATAATGGTTATGGATGGTGTTGTTACTTTTTAATGGTTTTTATTTTTGCTACTTACTTATATGCATATTTTGTCTGTTCATTTTTGCTGTATACATTTGTATTTATTTGCTTTTTCTGGCAATAATTTAAAGATAAGCTTTTTGCTTTTAATTTTAATAATTATTAACTTAGATTTTTCAAAGACAATATTGTACCTGTACTAAATTAACTCTTATAGTAAAGAATAAATTAGCAATTTTCAAAATCATCTCTTGTAGAAGGTAAGGAATGTAATAGCATTTCTTTTTACACTCCCCTACTCTAACCCTAGATTTTCTTCTTCACTCTGTGGTCATGGATGCCATCATTTGCTTTCCATTACCTTAGAAATAAAAGTAGTCATTTAATTCACTTAAAATTACCTTTTAGTAGTCAATTTCATAACCACTTAAAACAAACTTTCAAATTCATCTTTGCATCTTACTCATTTTTCTGCTCAATGCTTGTCCTTTTACTAAGAATTCTCAGTTCTGGACTTATCTGTATATTTGCTTCGCTGCCTTGGCATAGATGTTCCCATGGTTTATTTAGGAAGAGGTCCTGATGGCTGAGTCCTGCGTGCTGGGGCAGACGCCACGCTTTCATTGTTTTCACACACGAACAAGGGCTTAACAGGGTGCATGCAGGCTCAAAGGCTTGGTCTCCAGGTTCTGAAGGGGCTTGCTAGCTTGCTTTCTGGCACCATGACCTACTGTGTAGTCTTAGAACAACCTAATAATTTTGTTGTGGATATTTTTCTGGGTGCACTGAATTTTTTCTCCTGGATTTTTATAAAAGCTTTTATATTTTTCCTCTTTTCTCCTCCCTTCAGATGCTGAAACATTCTTTCTTGTTATGCTTAGGAGTAGTTGTGATCCTGATATTTCATTTTCTTGGAACATAATATACACTCTTTTCTAACTAGAGTATTTCTTTGTGTGAGGGAGTATTTCTTATATTGCTATATTTCCTATATACTCTCTTGTTGGTTCTTATCAAGCAAGAGTGTTGTGCATGTCCATGCAATTCCTCTTACCTGAGGGACTCTCTTCCCATCAGCTTCTGAAAGTTCCATGGATGCAATACTCTTTGGGATTTTTTTTGAAACTAAGAAATAAAAAATTTTGATTTTTTTCATGTTTCTTGCAAAAAAACTAGAGATAAAAATAGTGGTTCTTTATTGGTTCTGCCTGGGTTCACTGGCTGCACTCAGCTGTAGGGTCAGCTGTATTTGGGCTCAGTTCAGTAGCTAGAGAGCTAGACCTTTATCTCCAAGTAGTCTTTTTTTAATTCTCAACCAAGGACATTTTTTTCATTTTTAGAGAGAGAGGAAGGTAGAAAGAAACATCAATGTGAGAGAGAAACATCAATCCGTTGCTTCCTGTATGCAACTTGACTGGGGATTGAACCCGCAACCCAGTTATATTCCCTGACCAGGAACTGAACCCACAACCTTCAGACTATGGGACCATGTTCCAACCAACCAAGTCACATGGTCCAAGGCTCCAAGTAGTTGTCGGCTTCTGTTCAGTATGATGTTCATAGGGTTCTAAGAGAAAAAGGACATAAAATTGCTAAGTCTCTTGAAGCCTAGACTCTGGAACTCATATGTTATGTGTTCACATTCTAATTGTCAAAGCAACTCATCTGACCAGCCTGGTTTGAAGGGGTACAGAAAGAGACTCTCTGGATGAGGGATGCAGTGTGGTCACATTACAAAGAGAGATGTCTCCTAAAATGAGAAGAATTTGTTATCACCAAATGATGAACTACAGAAGCAAAGTCCTGCTCCTTTTTTTTGTTAATTTTAAAATATATTTTATTGATTATGCTATTACAGTTGTCCCATTTTTTATCTTCCTTTTATCCCCATCCACCCTGCACCCACACTCCCTCCAGCATTTCCTCTGCCTTAGTTCATGTGCATGGATAATACATATAAGTTCTTTGGCTTCTCCATTGCCTATACTACTCTTAACCTCCCCCTGTCTATCTTGTACCTACCATTTATGCTTCTTATTCACTGTACCTTTTTTCCCTGTCCTCTTCCATCACCTCCCCACTGGTAACTCTCCATATGATCTCCATTTCTGTGATTCTGTCCATGTTCCAGTTGTTTGCTTAGCTTGTTTTTTTTCTTTTTTTTTTTTTTTTAAGTTTCAGTTGTTGACAGTTGTGAGTCTGTTATCATTTTACTGTCCATAGTTTTGATCTTCTTTTTCTTAGGTAAGTCCCTATAACATTTCATATAATAAGGGCTTGGTGACGGTGAACTCCTTTAACTTGACATTATCTGGGAAACATTTTATCTGCCCTTCCATTCTAAATGATAGCTTTGCTGGATAGAGTAATCTAGGTTGTAGGTCCTTGCTTTTTATGACTTTGAATATTTCTTTCCAGCCCCTTCTTTCCTGCAAAGTTTCTTTTGAGAAATCAGCTGTTAGTCTTATGGGAACTACTTTGTAGGTAACTGTCTCCTTTCCTCTTACTGCTTTTAAGATTCTCTCCTTGTCTTTAGTCTTGGGTAACTTAATTATGATGTGTCTTAGTGTGTTTCTCCTTGGATCCAACTTCTTTGGGACTCTTTGAGCTCCCTAGACTTTCATGTCTAGTTCCTTTGCCAGATAGGGGAAATTTTCCTTCATTATTTATTCAAATAAGTCTTCAATTTCTTGCTCTTCCTCTTTTCCTTCTGGCAACCCTATGATATGGGTGTTGGAATGTTTAAAGTTGTCCCAGAGTTTCCTAAGACTCTCCTCATCTTTTGGAATTCTTGTTTATTCATTCTGTTCTGGTTCAATGTTTATTTCTTCCTTCTGCTCCAAATTATTGATTTGAGTCCTGGTTTCCTTCCCTTCACTGTTGGTTCCCTGTGCATTTTGCTTTAGTTCACTTTTCATAGCCTTCCCTTCTTCCTCTATTTTGCGACCATATTCAATCATATCTGTGAGCATCCCGATTTCTAGTGTTTTGAACTCTACATCTGATAGGTTGGCTTTCTCCTCCTCACTTTGTTTTTTTTCTTGAGTTTTGATCTGTTCTTTCATTTGGTCCATATTTCTTTGTCTCAGTGCACCTGTTACATTGTAAGGGGAGGACCCTTAGGTATTTGCCAGGGTGGGGCAACCCACTTCTCTGCGTTAAGATGCTGTTGTGGGGGAGGGGTCAGAGAGCGAACAATGCTACTTGTTTGGCTTTCACTGGCTTTCAGTCGCTTCCCTCGCTTCCTACAAGCAGACTGTGCCCCTTCAGTTGCTGATTCCCAGGTGGGTGGAATTGTGTATATTCTAGGACCCTGTGGACCCCTCCAAAGGACTCTCCTGTGAGACTGGGAGTTTGTTCCACCACCACAACTCCCACAGGTTTTTACAGCCAGAGATTTTGAGGCTTTAGTTTCCTGCACTGGAACCCTGGGTTTCATGGTCTGTATCTCTCCCCAGTTGTTCCCCCCAGCTTATCCGAACATGAATGTGGAATATCCCAGTCTTCCAGCCACTGTCTTTCTGTGCATCCTTGCTGTCCCAGCTTCCCATCTCCACCCCTCCTACCATCCTGGATGAATGTTTCTTTAACTCCCTGGTTGTTGGGCTTCCATACAGTTCAATTTTCTGGCAATTCTGGCTTGTTTTTTGTTTTTAAATTGGTTGTTATACTTCTTTTTGGTTGTGCAAGGAAGCAAAGCATATCTACCTATGCCTCCATCTTGGCCAGAAGCCCTCCTGTTTATTTTTGTATTCCTTATAGCACTAAGCAGATCTAACATAAACAAGTGTCTTATAGATATTTTGTTGAAGTGAAAGAGGAACTGAGATCAGTAATTCCAAATCTGATGTTCTATTTTAAATAGACTTGGCATTCAGATACCTTGAAAATCATTTTTTCTTATGAGTTAGGAGGATTGCATTCCACTCAGTAAATGTAGCCAGAAAAAAAAGTGCTGATTTTTATCTTTTAATACTTGAAAACTCTACAAACATTGTTCAGTTCAGGTAAAGGATTTTTGACTTGACAACTCTCATGAATCCAATATTCAGGGTATTGTGAAAGTGAGCCAAAGTATGTCTTTTTATATTGGAGGCAAAAAAAAAACAACAACCCAAAAACCAAAACAAAACTTCACACACATGAATCCATCTCATCATATATTCCTGTGCAAACAAGACTATTAGATACAGAGTGCGTGAGAGAATTCAAAATGAGCCTTTTAAGGGAAGACGTACTTCCTTAATGCTTTCCCCTCCTTTTTTAAAAACTAAAAATGGAGAGAAAAGCATTGTTTCTGTATACTGCAATAAACTTTATCTTGTAATACTCTTAGTGACTTTACTTCCCAGCAATTTAAAATATAGTCAATGTTGAGTGTAAATATGTATATGTAGCAGCACAATGTCCTTACTGTCCTGAAAATGCCCTATGGTTTAAGATCTAGAATCATATTTTACATTTCCACTTCTTAATGGATAGAACAGTGAACGGAAATTTTCCAACCACTTCAGGAATTATTTGTAATGTAAATATTTGCTCTTTTCAATAAGCTCTTTTAAGCTCAAGGACCATAGATCATCTACTTTCTCATATCTAACCTAGAACATTACATTTAGGTGGCCCTCAATATGGAAGCTGATTTAAATCAAATTAAGTTTCTAGTTTCACTTCTACCAATGACTTAAAAGTTTCAGCTTTTCTGTATGATTTTATTACTACATACACATTGGAAATAAATACTCTTCAAATACTTTTGAAGATATTTTTCTCTTCATTATTTAAAAGGGTATCACAACAGAGTAGGGCCACTGAACCTATACCTAGGTGGCCTTACTCCTATGTCAGGATGAGATTCAGTGGCTTCCCCTCAACCATAAGCATTTAGAACTACTATTAGTATTTTGGGATTCTCCTTCTCTAAGCATTCACTGTGCCATATCTGTCTTGATCAATCTAAACAGATTCAGTAGTATCATCATGTGTCTGCCACCATGAGAAAGGGGGAAAAAGTCCTTGTCTTCAGGATATGAGTAGTTTAATTAAAAAAAGAAAATTTACATAAATAGTAATAAACTTAGTCATCACAATAGCAGCTACCATGTCTTGCACACCTACTATTTGACAAGAAGTTTACATTCATAGTCTCCATTCTTCTAAGAACATTGCAAATTAGACTATTATCATGCCCAATTTACAGGTAAGGAAACAGGCTCAAGGAGTTTTGTGAACTTGCCTGATGCCATAACTATAATGAGTAGGTATGGCAGGAACTCTGACTCAAATTAAATGTCAAAGGCAATGTTCTTTCTGGGCTGCTTTCCAACCTAGGGAAACTGGATCAGGACACATGGCAGAAAATTCTGAAAATGCCCAAAATTGGGGTGTGGAGCCCCAGCTAACAGTGAGGAGGAGAGAGAAATCATTGCTCTCCATAAAAGGGCATGTTTTGTGACTTAGGTGGAGATTGAGCTTGAATTGGAAGGTGGGGGTGGACTTGGACACACAGGATGGGCAGAATTAACAGGGCAAGTGAAAGCGGGGTCAAGGTGGCAGGTTGTGCTGCTATCCCTTTCTACTTCATCTTGGTCAAGCTTACTCTTTCCTATCACTTCCCTTTATCTCCACCCAAGAATTTTTTCTCCCTCCATTCAATCCATTACTCCATAAAGCATCCTTCAGACTACAAATTCCCAGAAACCTCAGAAGACCTCCAGCATGGGTGTTAAATTCTAATCTGCCCTAAGTGGATTTCTATGTGCCTCTAATTTGTGTTTTGATGTTTTTCCACTTACGATGGGTGTGTCTCAGCAGGAGGTGAGTCTCCTGGAAACAAAGATTTGTCCTTTGTTGTTAATGCTCCTCCATCCTCACCCTGCATTCTATTTACACTGAGTTTTTAGCAAATGTTACCCACAGACTTACTCAGAGTCTTGTTGTGAGGAATAAATCAAGGGAATAAAAATAATAAATGACAATCCATGAAAGCTTTGCAGGATGGTGTGTCTAAAACAGAATGTTCATGATTATGTCTACAAGTTGGATTTGTGCATTCTTTTACTTTTATTTGTCTTTACTTTTATTCTATTTTTTTAGTCTCTCTAGTGACAATTTTATTTTCTCTCCATTTTCTCATTTATTTTCTTCCAAGTATTTCCCTCTAATCATTTTATTTCTTTTAATTTAATTTTTATTTTATCAAGGTAATAATGTAAATAGTTTCAAAAGTTAAATAACGATAGCTTCTCAACAGTAGGCAGCATCTGCCTGTCTCTCCTTATCTTTCTTAACCCCTTGTTCAGAGACAAATGATTTCAAACATTTTGACTGTATCTACTGGTACTTATATTTACATATTTTCAACTGACATGCATATACAGCTATTTGTTGATTATTTCACTTTTCATAACTATTTAGTAATCCCTACTATGAAAGCTTAATCCCATCTTACAGATAAGTTTTCCTTTTCTCCAAATTCTTAAAATAGTTGAGACCTAATTGGGGGGCAAAATAAATATTTAATGTTTATAGTATTATAACAATATAAATAGTATTCATAGCTGGACCATATTAAAAACTGATTATACTTTAAATATTTTTTAACAGTAATAAACTATGATAACATTTCCTTCTTTATACAACATTTTGCTATCCCTTAAGTTAGTAATTGCTTATTATAAGAATTTACTTGATGTTCTATGCATTCAGTACTGTCCTGAAACCCAGGCACCAAGGATCCTTTGTCCTCGGCCTTGAGTTCTAGAATCTGGCTTTCCTGCATCCTCACCCTCCAGGTCAAGGATCCATAGAGGCCAAGGGAGACTGGGTCATGCCTACCTGGAGGCTGTGCTACTCTGCCATTTTAGGCCTTGCTTTTGAAACTCTGGACTCCAGAATTTCCTGCTCATATGGTCCCACATCCTCTTTCAGGTCCCTTTTTTTTCCAAGGAAGATTGTGCTACTGTGTGCACCCTGTGAGGCTGAGGACTGACCAAGGAGTAGGTATTGCATTCATGTCTACTTGCTTGTGCAAGGCTATTTTGGGATTAATTTTGAATTAGAAACCTTGAGTTTCAAAACTAACAAATGCAGCAACAGCTTAAAATTTTTACCAAGTGCTTATTCTTAAGAATAAATATGTTGTCAAAAAAAATCTTAGACTTAGTAAAAAGAGACTTTATTCAAGATTATTGCAAAGGAAATAAATAATTTTTATAATTTAATATTTACATAAGTTTAAGTTACTTGTGTTACTTATCTCAAATTGCATAATGCTGAAGCCAGTAAAAAAAAAAAAAAAGACCCTCTAACACTCATTACTGCAAGGATATTAAATGGGTTGCTTTTTTTTCTTTTTAAACAAATTTGTCAGAAAAAAAATCCTGGATCACAGTCTGCACCATGCAGTCTCCTTGTCCTGGTTGCAGGAAGCCACAGGAGCCTGTGACAGGAGGAGCTGGGATAGATAGCTCTGCAGAAGTAACTCCTGCTCACAGATGACGTTGTGTGCTGTGAAAATATCTTGGGTTCTCTTGAGTTCAGCTATTGTATTAGGGAGAGGAGGACTGTTACAATAGAAAGAACACTGTGAACATGAGCTCTGCAAGTGTCTGAGGGTTAGGCAAAAAGAATCTTCTTTCATATGGAGGAGTAAATAAGGCTAGAAAGAACAGGGTGTGGGAAGTAGGATTAAAGGTTTCAGGATCCTTAGATCAGAGAATGTTTTACCCTGAGACCATGTAAGGATGAACTGTCATCCAGGGCCATGGGGAAGGAGAGGTTCTTGACCAAATGTGGTTAACGAGCATTTTGCAACAACTGATCCTGAGCAAATCATAAAGAATGGGAAGTTGGAGGGTCCATGTCTGGCTTTGTCACAGGGGAACAAAGGAAGGCCCTCTGTAGGAGTCTTACCTAAGTCATTTGGGAAGGGTGGTTTATGCAGTCAGCCCTGTTTCCTGGAACACAAAGGATGGGGGATTTCTTAACCTTGGCTGTTTTCTAGGACCATGGGAATCAGGTAAATTTCAATATGGTCAATATGAATCAGCAAGATGGCTACCCTTGAAAAACTAAGCGGCTAATGAGAGTAATAACCCAGTAAAGTATTTCAATACCTTGTAGTAAGTGCTGTGATAAAGAAACAAGCAGGTTGCCATGGCAGTGCAGAGGAGAGGCACCTCGTGTGGGGGAGGGGCAGGCAGCAACAGCTGCCATGAATCTCAATGGATGACCAGAATCCATCCAGAGGAACACAGCATCAGCTCTGAACCAGGAAATATCAGCTGACATCACAAAGACAAATGTGCTTTTTCTGGTAAACTATGCAGCAAAGCTTATGCTCACGTGGATCAGGGAAAAATAATCTATTCTGGCTGAAGAGAGATTTTTTTCCCTCCTTAGGGCTGTTGCTAACAATTTTCTCAGAGTAGGAGTCTATTTGCAAATATGTGGTAAAAACCTGCGTAATATATATGATTTATCTAGAGTTTGTTTTCCAATTTAAAGCTTTTGTTGTCTCTCAGCATCAAACTTCATAGTCTAAAAGGTGTCAAACTCTTACTTTACTCTTTCTGGGACACAGTTTGCAGTCAGAGTAAATTTAATCTTTTGCACTCTAAACACAGAGCAGGGCATCACAGAGCCAAGCAAGAGGCAGGATGTCAGGCTTTGCCCTGGACTTAGCATTTCTTTCAGAAAGGCTTGTGGGAGGGAAACCTGTTTGTGTGTCAGAACTTAATCTACAGGCCCACCAAGTATGGTACATGAGAGTCTCTTTTGAAGGGTTAGGGTTGGGAGTCAGGGTCAAGGCACAGATGGACACTACTGCAGAGAAAAGACACCATCTCTCTGAGTAGAATTCAGAGACGAAAACAAGAGGGTGATATGGGATTCTACATGCCTGCTGGACTCTCTTTCTTGTTCTAAGTTGCCCAGAGGTGCCCCCTGCAGTTGCTATGACATCACTCAAACTCCCTTCCATAGCGTGAAGTCTCACCATACATCCATCTTTTAGAATTTCAATTGAGGACTCATATTCCTCTCCATGAGTGATAAAGTTCTGTTCTGTTATGAATTTATCTTTGTAGCTTCTAACGTACCATATCACTCTAAAGAGGGAAACAGGTGCGTTTTTTTTTCAAATATGAAGTGTAGGAAAACACATCCTAAATGTAAAGGCACTGCCAGTCTCCAAGTGTTGCACTGGCTTCAAGTTTGGCACTGTGCCTTTTTCCACAGGAAGGGTCCCCGCCAATGGATCTGCCCAGCACCTGGGCCAGTATTGTGGAGGTGAGTGTAGCTCTCACCTGTCACACTAGTCTCTGTGGGAGGGCAGATGTGAAGAAAGGTAGAAGTGAGCAAGGCAGAAAGAGGAGAATTTAGAGCATTAAAAATTAATAATAATAATAATAATAATAATAATTCAGCACAATGAGAAAGTAAAGGAGCCAAATGTATTAAAAATCAATACAGTACTCTAGAAAAACATGGGAAACAGGAAGGCAGATTTTAAAAGCTCATGAACATGAAGATTCATAAAGATTGAGAAAGTAGGTAATGCAAAATGTGATCATCTGAGGAAGGGTTAAAAATGGATCTACTGGTAATACAGAAAAAAGAAAGAGCACATTGGGAAACACCAGGTGGAATCTGTATTGGCCTTTGTCCGTGGTTCAGTGTTCCAAGCATAGGAAGTCACATGGCTCAGGCAGCTTCTGTTTCTCCGACTGTGAGATCAGTTAGGGATTTCATGTGATGCTGGACTCGTAGGTATCTAACAACGGTGCTCATCTACTCTATTTTGCACCATCCAGACATCCACATCCTCTACAAGACTAACGAACCAAGGGGTCAGAGCTGGTGGCTTGTGTTCCTTGCTTACTCCATTCTTTTCTAGCCCAAAGTAGTGAGCTCCTTTTACAGTAGGTTTGACTCTATCTATGTTCTGGGGGGCAGTCCCAAGCAAGTCTGCTCTTATTGCAAGCATGTCGTGCCACAGAGGGTGAGGTATGCAAACATTTCCCCTTGTGGTTGGGTCTTTGTTTTCTCTGGGAACCCACCAGGTTTGCTGCATACTCCCAATTCTTACTTTCCCAACAATTGCCCTTCTGTCCTTGGAGCTCATATTCCAGTTGGGGTTGCCATCCTATGCAGCCCTGGACAGTCCCTGCCCCGCTGACTCACACAAATGCTAAATGGTCTGCTGCAAATGAACTGCCACCTTGGTGCTCCCTGCCATTCCAAACACACAACCAAAATGCCTGCCCCCTTGTAGTGTTCTGCTGCTGGGTCCTGCCTTCCAGACGGCCCTGTCTGATCTGACCAGTTTTGATACCATGATCTGTAATTTGGGCCCATTCGTAAGTGTCTTTCTATACAGCCATTGATTTGCAAAATGGTTGTGTGAGATAGGTTGTGTGAGACCACAGTGGTAGTCTTTATTTTCAAGATGAGGGAACGAACCAAAGACCAGAATAGTTACATAATTCACCAGGGTTCATATAGTTGAGAAGTGTCAGGGATGGGATCCAGATCCTGGTTTGGGTGAATCAGGAGCTTACTTGTTCTACCATCTCATACAGACAAATAGAGAATATCTGTTGTAAATCCCTTATTTTTGTTTTATTTATTTTTTATTCTCACCTGAGGACATACTTATTGATTTTATGGGGGGAGAGAGAAAGAGAGGATGCAAAAAATCTATGTGAGAAAGAAACATAGATTGGTTGCCTCTTGTATGCACCCTGACCAGGGACCGAACCCACAACCTAGATGTGTATCCTGACCAGGAATTGAACACATGACCCTTTGGTTTATGGGGTGATGCTCCAACCAACTGAGCCACACCAGCCAGGGCTAAAGCCTTTATTTTAAAGATGACAATAAGGAAAACAAAGATTGCAGAAAATGATTTGCCTAAGATTATTTGCCTAAGAAATTAATCTGCCATGTAACGAGTGGTTAGTGGCAAAATTGACTTTTAAAAAGATCTCCTCACTCCCAGAAAAGTAACCTGCAACAGAAGACTTTGAGACTTGGCACAGTAAAATGGAGCAGTTTCAATGATTTTTGTTCTTTCTGTATTTCCTCAGGAAAAAGTCCAGACACTTAGCATGACACACGGCGCCCAGTGCAGACCATGTTCTCTCACTTCACCTTGCATCTCTACAGTGCCTCTATTTCTGCAAATATTTCAATTCAATTGAAATGTTATAGGTTAGGGTAATTTAAAAAAAAACTCTATACTTCTTTAATTCTCAATGGGGAAATGGAAAAAAAGGCATTTTTTTTTTTACCAAGCATTTACCATTCCAAATACTATACTAGATCTTTCAGTCAACCAGTGGTTCTCAAATTTGCAGGTACATCAGAATCAGCTAAAAAGCTTGTGAAAGCCTGAGATTGCTGAGGCCCACCCCCCAGAGCTCCTGGCCTGGGTAGGAGTCTGAGAATTTGCATTTCTAATATATTCCCAGGTGAGGCTGATGCTGCTAGTCCAAGGACCACACTTTCCAAATCACTAGTACTTATCATAGACATATTTATCTTAATTCTTTCAATGGACTCAGGAGGATGCTATTATTCTCTGCTTTTTACAAAAGAGGACATTGTGAGTCAGAAATGTTAGATAAATTCCTAAAATTATCCAGCTAAATAAGATTGCAGTGTCCTAGCACAAAACTCTGTTTTTCCCAAACAGTGTCTTTGCTCTTTCAGGAAGCAACTGAGGTGTCCATTGATAGATGAATAGATAAAGAAGGTGTGATACATGTGCACACACACACACAATAGAATATTACTAAGCCATAAAAAGAAGGAAACATTGCCATTTGCAACAACATGGGTGGCCCTACAGGGTATTAAGCTATATGAAATAAGTCAGAAAGAGACAAATACTGTATGATTTCACATGCACGTGGAATCTAACAACAAAACAAAACAAACAAAACAGAAATACAAAGAATAAGCTGATGGTTGCCAAAGGAAAGGGGTAGGGAGATGGGAACAAATAATCAAAATAGATGGATTCTGTAGAGCAAACAGGCTGATTCATTTCATGAAAAAAATAATGAACCCAGAGGGAGAACTTGGGTTCAAGTCTGTGGTCAATGAAAAAAAAGACTGATTATGACAAGAGGCTGTGAGCAGTACAGTCAGACAAACAAAACAACACTCCAGAAACAGAGGGGAGGGGTGTGGGGAATGGGTGAAAAGAGGTGAAGGGGAATAAGAGGTGCAAACTTCCCATTATAAAATTAGTAAGTGACCAGATGCAATGTACAACACAGGAAATGTGGTCATTAATGGTGCAATAACTTTGTTCAGTGACAGGTGGTTACTAGACTCATCATGGTAACCACATTAGAAGGCATATAAATATGGAACCATTATGTTCTACACCCAAAACTAATATAATGCTGTAAATCAACTGTGCATTAATTTTAAAAAACATATTCCTTCATATGCAGCAGATTTTTCAAGGAGCAGGTGAATTGATGCCTCTTGTTCCTGGTGTGGGAGCTGAGGTCCAGGCATGGGAAACACACAAGGGGACCTCTGCTCTGATTTCATGCCTCTTCTGCCTGGCAAACACCCTGCCTGCTTGCTGATGTGTTCAGACCCAGTGTCAAAACATAGAGGGAGGCAAGGTCTAATTTACAGCTAGCTCGTCCTTCCCTCTTCTCCCAGGGGTTGGTGGAGAAAGGAAGTGTTTTGTTTGTGTATGTGTGTTTATTCTGAGGGGGCTGAGGATGCTTTGAAGATGGAGGAGGAGAGAGTGGTGGAGAGGTTCCCTGAAGCATGACTCCTAAAGACTGTCCTTGAAGAGTGGGGGACACGACACCTGCTATTCCTCGTGGGCTTGAAGTGGTCAGCACCAGCTGCTATAATGGGCCATTTCTACCCTCCCCTCATCCTCTGTAAGTGGAAATGAGGGGACTGTGGTGACCCAGGGAAAAATGTGCATCAGACCTCTTTCCCCCATAGCAATCTGAGCACTTTGCATACTGAACACAACCAAATGGACAGAGCAGAAAGGCAGATGGCCTAAGCATTGCCTCCGAGGCAGTAGGAATTTTGCTTAGGATTGAAGAGATCTTTGTATTCAAGCAATTAAGACTCAGGCTGAGGCCTGACCTCCCATGGGCAGTTATCAGACATCAGAGCGAGGTACTGAAGTGGCCCAACTCCAGCTGTAACCGTGTCCTATGTCTCAGCAAGGTCACCTTGCCTCTTGTCTCTCACAGGGCATCAACTGAGCAGCCCAGCGCCCCAGGACATGATAGAAATGTATCTCACCGAATTGAAGTTTGTCCTGTACTATAAGCAAACAGGTATTCAGAAGCATAAACCTCAGGCAAGCCGAAAGAAGGTTAAAAAAATAAGCACTTCTAATTTTCTAGCAGTGCTGGGTACATTTCTAGTTTGGGGGGATTTCCATATTGTATTGTAGAAAGCAAACAGAAATTTTGTTTCTGAGTAATCTTTTCTTTTTTTTGACTGACTCAACAATTTTAAAACTAAATTATTTTCAGATTGGCTGCTTTGGGAATAAGAAGATAATTTGTATTACTGGTTTCTGCTTTTTCATTTGTTTGTTTTGAAAAGTCATTCTATCAGCTCAGTGTTGTTGACATAAGAAACATCTAAACCTGTAGAATATTTGTATGAGTTTATTTGAGCTAAACTGATGCCAGTTTCCAAGAAGCAAAATCTCAACGGATTGAGAAAATGCTCCAGAGAATGGCAGTTTTGAACCTTATTTTATACATTACAATAAAAAGAATAGGCATTGGTGATAGATTAGAGAGGTAAGCAAAGCAAAGCAAAGCAAAGGGGGAAAAATCTCTGAGATTGGATGAAAAGTAAAATGAATAGACACATACTTCTTTTACATTGGTGGGTATAGGAAGTTAACAATTAACACAACAGAAATAACAATGAGGAGTTCTGTGGTCTCGGGCTCTGCTGCAGTGATTGTATCCTGAGGGGTCTGGAAAAAGGGAAATTACCCTGTCGTCACAATATGTCACCCTGGACACAAAAAGACAACAGACTGGCTCAATTAAGGTAAAGGCTGACCTTTGTCAAGGAAGATACTGGTCTCAGACAGAACTACCTGCCATGAGTCGATTTTAGTTAGGAAAATTTTTAAAAATTGTTTATTCTATTACAATTGTCTTAATTTTTTTCTTTTTGTCCCCCTCTATTGAGCCCACCCCCTCTCACCCCAGTCAATCCCCTCTCTGTTGCCCAGGTCCATGAGTCATTCATCCAGGTCCTTTGACTAATCTCTTCCCCTTCCTTCTACCATTCCCCCACTCCTTCTCCCTTCTACTCCTATCAGTCGGTTCCACGTTTCCATGTCTCTGGTTCCATTTTCCTCGTTAGTTTATTTTGTTCATTAGATTCCAGTTATAAGAGAGGTCATACGGTAGTTGTCTTTAACTTCAGACCATCCTGTATGGTTACTTTGGTCTCTGAGTTTGTCAGGTCTCCATGCAGGTGGCCCCTGAGCCTGTCAGGTTTAGCATGTGGCCCTCTTTTTGTCCACAGTGTAAACATCTGTGGCAGGATGTTAGCAGTGAAGATAGTGACCTCTTCTTAAAAATATTGATAAAAACATACACTTTAAAAATGCACTGAAAAGAATAAATTATGCCTAGTAGGTCAAGAATAGAAAACATTTCCTTTTCAGCTTCTTGATTGCTTCGGTGTTTGTCATTCCTAGTCGCCACAATAGGGTGAATTCTGTCCCATGTGTTGTTAAGTCCGTCATTCTGTTTAGAGGGGACCAGGTCTGAAATTTTGCTGGAACTGAAATTGGATGGGAGCCTGAAGCTATTAAAGGTAATAGACCTGTGTTAAAACCACAAATGAATGGAGCAGTCTTCTTGCCTGCCACCCCACACTCATCATCTTCCAGGGACCATTTTCTACACACACAATGCATTCACAGCTAGCTGTCCATTCTCTTTGGGGACACTTGTGAATAAGCCTGCCTCAAATCATAGGCCTGGCTACCAGGCTGGGAACTCACATCCATGTTCGTTTCCTTTAGCATCTATCAGGAGGCCCCCAGTCTATTCCACACTCACCATCTGGTGCTGTTCTGGGTATAGCTCTTTTGGAGCTGCCTCTGTGAATGGCAACCCAAGTGGATTTGTTTCCAATGGCACTAAGAAGGACTTTTCCCTGAGGTTCAGAATTTCATTTCTGACAAAAAGCATATATATATATATTATATATGTATATACTATATATAATGCATATAGTATATAATATATGCATATATTATATATACATAAGCATTTTATTATATATATATATATATGCCAGAGACAGTCTGACAGTATTTTTCCACTTTTTAAGACTGGAGGCAAAAGCCAAGGTTGTATTAGCAGATTGGGTTAGATATTTCTGAAGGGGCTTTTTAGAAGGCTTAGGTGTGAGTGCTCCTGAGTAAAAGCAATACTGACTCTTCTCTTTGAATGGATGTTGAACTCAGTATCATTTTCTGGGGGCTTTTAATAGACTTCTTGCAGACAGAATGAGGACTCAGGCTACGTCAAAGCTGAGGGTCCATCACCCTGTTTTGCTGAAGGCCCCCGAGTCCTTCCTTGGGGCCTCCACATGATCACGCCTGTCTTAGGTCATTCTCCCCTTGGGGAATCTTACCCGTAGTTGGCTAACCAATTAAGCACTGGGGGCCAGTTATGGATGAAGTAAAAGTAGCAGAAGCAGTGCTTCTGCCAGGGAGATAAGCTTTGTCTCCTTTGTGGCTTATCATCTGAAGGTCACTCACTCAGCCTTAGCCACGAGGGGGTGGGGGGGTTACAGCTTCTGAAACTGGGCAGGGTGGTTCCCAACACATTAGGACTAGACATCTTGGGGAATGGAGCAATCTAGTTCTCCTGGCTAACCTCCACCTCCTCCGTGACCCCAGAACAATCTGCTCACCCTTCAATTCTGCTGTTTTGCAATACAGACTGGAAAGAATGCAGCTGTCCTCTGGTTCAGCTGTTCTAGCATTAGCATAGGGCCAGTACAGCATGGGCAACCTGTAAATAAGTGAATGAGTATCCAACAAGGATCTAAGACACTTTTTCCTTGTTGCAGGAGCCAACTTTATTTTTTTTTCTTGATTCCAATACTTGCCTTAATATTTTTAGCCATGAGATATGCTTCTCTGGCAAGTGCTGATTCTCCCCTCCTCTTAAATTGAGGTTTTGCCAAAAAAAAAAAATTATCTGTGGTGTGCTATGATTTTTACTGAGTGAAAGGTCAGCTTGTCAAAGCATTGAGCATACTGCCTCACATAAGGCATCCATAATATTGCAAATGTCAGCCTTATCTTTGTTTGGAGAATAAAAAAAGTATGTGATTTCATATGTAATTGGCATAAGAATTATTGTCAATATGGAAAAAATATAATTACATGATTACAATAAAAGAAAATGCAGGTGATAAGTGTACAGGGCATATAGTCATGAGAAACAAAGTTGAACTTGCTTTATCTTGTCTCTCATGAATATAATGTCAGGTGCCATTGTTCTTCCACAGCAATGCATCTGGTCTTTTCCTTACCTCTAGCTCTGGCTCTGATGGTGAATAGAAGTGGTGTACTGCCTGCCTGGTAGGCATAGTAGGCAGTTTCTAGAAAAATTTGGCATGGACAGGAGAAGAAGGTGTTAGTGGTAGATGGATGCATAGCCTCATCTGTTCCAGGAAGATGTGGTTGGCACCGTAATTGACCCTTATAAGCCATTTAATGGGGCATACCCTGAATCTGGTCTTTTCTCCTTACCTGCTCAGGTCTAGATCCCTCCAAGGAATCCTATATAGTCAGAAATATCCCAGGAAGATCTAAACTGAATAGGGTCTTCTTCATGAGGCCTTCACCTTATACTGACAATCTCCTTTCCCCAAAAAGGGTTGTAAATGAGCTACTTTGGGTTCAGAAGGAGGCTGGGAGCTGAAGGGTGTTCTCAGGCTACTTTAGCTACAGTCCAAGTGTCATTCACAGAGATGTTTACTGAGTGATGTTTACTGATCTCTCTGATAGGCACTGCTCTAGGCTCCAAGGATATAGCGATGAGCAAAATCCATGGAGATGCTGCCCTTGTAGGACTTTTTTTGAAGAAACCACCTAAGCTCAGGGTTCTGACAAATATGTAGTCCTGGAGGTTTCAGCTTTCTAGGTGAGGGGGAGACAAGGACAGCCAGAAGTCCAGCTGAGCCCTTTAATAGAAATTCTTCATCTGGGAGTAGCCGGTGTGACTATGCAGCTGTCTTCAAAGTTGAAGATGCTCTGAGATCAGGGCATGACTCTTTTTTATCATGGCATCCCTTGATATGCATATAAAATCTCCAGGGTATAGGAAAAGAAAGATGCACACTATGGCACAGTACAATTTTAACTTAAGAACCCCCTGTTCTGGAAACTAATGATAAAAACCTTAAAAGACAGTCTTCTGAAAGCCCCTTCCAGAAAAGATGGCATAAATGACCTTCTCTTTGCTCCTCCCTGCTAACCACAACTAAAATCCCTGCTAGTAACACCAGAGACAACCAAAGGAGAAAGAAGAAGGTAACCTGGTTTAAAACCCCAGGACTGGAGATGAATACAGTGCAGGGTGTCTTACATCCCCATTCATGGAAGAAAGTGACACAGGCCCACTGTTTCCTGATACACAGCCTCACAAAAGAAGGCAGCCTAAGTAGGCTCATTCCTATTCCTGAGATCTGATGATACTTTCTTCAACATGAGGAGAGCCATTCATCATGAAAAAATACAAATATCAGCAAAAGAATAGAAGTCATAAAAAAGTGGAAATTATGGAACTGAAAAATATAATATTACTTGAAAAACTATGCTTCATAGTCTCAACAGTAGTGTGAAGAAGATGAGTAAAGTCTGTAAACTAGAGGATAGGTCAACTGAATTTACCCAATCTAAACAGATAAAAAATAGACTGAATAAAATTAAACAGAGACTCATGGATCTGTGGGACAGTGCCATGAGGTATATATCCATACAATCAGAATTCCAGAGAGAGAGGAGAGAGTGAGCTGGAAGAGTATTTCAAGAAGTGGTGGCTGAAAACTTCCCAAAATTGGTGAAAAACACAAACCCACAGACCCAAGAAGCTGAATGAATTTCAAACAGGATGAAATAAAATTAAGACACATCATAATTAAACATTTGTAAACTAAAGACAAAGAGAAAAATCTTGAAAGCAGCCAGAGATACATAACATATAGAGGAATACCAATTCAAGTCATAGTGGATTTTCACCTGAAACCATAGAGGCAGAAGGAAGAACCACAGCATCTTTCAAGTGTTGAAAAAACAGATTGTTAACTCTCTATTTTACATCTGGTGAAACTATCCTTTAGGGATGAAAAAGATAGAGAGGAATTCTTAAATAAAAGCTAAAATAATTTGTTTCTTGCATATCTATCCTTAAAACTATCTATAGAAATTTCTTTAGACAGAAAGTAAAAGATAAAGAATCATGGCTCATCAGGAAGACAAAACAGGAAGACCAGAAATGAGGGTACATATAATAGAGTATTCTTTTCCTTATTAGTTTTATAAATTATATTTGAGGATTGAAACACAATCCTTCTAATGCTACCTGATACTAAAGACTGATATGAAAAGTGAGAAAAACAAAGGGATTAAATGGAAGTGAGATTTGCATACTTTACTGTAAATGAAACAATGTTGATATTGTAATTGTAAGTCACATATGTATATTGTAATACTTAGAGCAACTGCTATGAAAACCATACAAAGAGATACTGTAAATAAATCAAGATAGAATCCTAGAAAATGTTCAAGTAACCTACAGGAAAGCAAGAGAAAAAAAGAGCAATGATAATTAGAAGAACTAAAAGGTAAACAACAAAATGACAGACTTAAGCATCATCAATTCTACGATTATTAAGTCTTACAATTATTAATGTAACATCAATGGTTACATTAAGTATAAGGTGTCTAAATACAGCAATTAAAAGACAGAGATTGGCAGTGGATTTTTAAAAAATTTAAACAACATTTTGCTTATAAGAAAATCACTTCAAATTCAATAACTGGTAGATTGAAAGAAAAACAAAAGATGAACCATGCAAAACAGACATGGCTATATTAGGATGAGGTAGGCTTTAGAAGAAAGTACATTACTAAGATTATTATCATTATATAAGATAAAAGAATCAAATGAACAGGAAGTTATAAATATAATAAATGTATGCCCACCAAACAAGAGTCTCAAAATGCATAAAGCAAAAACTGACAGAGTTAAAAGGAGAAATAGATAAATCTTCAGTTTTAGTTGGGAACTTAATACTCCCACTCAACAACTAATAGAACTACTGGGTAGAAAGTCAGCAAGAATATAGAAGATCTGAACAACAAGATCAGCCAACAGAATCTGACATTTATAGAGCATTTTACCCAACCACAGCAGAATACACATTTATTTTTTCAAGCACCTATGAAACATTCACTGCAATAGAACAACTCTGAGACCATAAAGTAAACTTTAAAAAAATGACATCATACAGAGTGTGTTCTCTGATCATAATGGAATCAAACTAGAAATCAATAACAGAAAGACAACAGGAAGATCTTAAAAAATATAAAAATGAAACAACATGCCTCTGCATAATCCATGAGTCAGGGGAAATCTGAAAGGAAATAAAAAAATATACACAACTAAACGAAAACAAAAATTCAATACACCCACATATATGGGATGCATACAAAACAGTGCTGAAAGGGTTAACTCACAGCATGAGATGCTAATATTAGAAACTAAGAAAGATCCCAAATTGAAAATCTGAATTCCAACCTCAAGAAACTAAAAAAGAGAACTAAATAAATCCAATCCAATCAGAAGAAGGAAATAATAAAGAACAGAAATCCATGTAATTGAAAGTAAGAAAATGAAGAGAAAAATCAATACAAAGTATTGGTTCTCAAAAAATATCAGTAAAATAGATAAACCTGTAGCAAGACTGAGAAAAATATAAAAGAGAAGACATGAATCACTAATATTAGGAACTAAATAGGTGCTATCACTACTGATCCTACAGCCATAAAAAAGAAAATACAGGAATACTACAAACAACTTTTCATATATTTAATGACTTAGAAAAAGTGGAGCAATTCTGCAAAAACAACAAAATAACAAAACTCAACTAATGTGAAGTATTAATAGATAATCTGAATAGGCCTACAACCATTAAAATGATTAAATTCATAGTTGCAAATCTCCTGAAAGACACCTTGAGCTTCAGATAACCACTGAAGAACCTTACCAAGTAATTTAAAGAAAAAAATTACACTTAGTTTACATTATTTCTTATTTTAAAAAAAGAGAAGGGGTATTTCCCAATTCATTCTATGAGCCTAATATTACCATGACACAAAACCAGACAGACAACAGTGAAAAAGAAAACTACAGACCAATACCTTTCATGAATTTAGGTTAAAGAAATCATCACAAAATGATAGCAAACTGAATTCCACAAAATATAGAAAGATTGTATACAATGACAAACTGGGATTTATTCCAAATATGCAAAAATAGTTCAATATTCAAAATTCCATCAATATGATATGCCACATCTATAGGCTAAAGAAGAAAAATCTGTGATTATATCAATTGATGTAGAAAAAGCTTTGACAAAATTCATTTATGATTAGGAAAAAAATAGCCAGTAATTTAGGAATAAAAGGGAATTACCTCAAGTTGTTAAAGAAGATGTGTAGAAAATCTATAGCTAGCATTATACTTAAGGATAAAAGAATAGATACTTTCCCCCTAAGAATGGAAATAAGGTGATGATATCCACTCTCACCACTTTTATTTAATATAGAACTGAAAATGTTGGAAACTGTAAGTCAGAAAAAGGAATAAGAGACATACAGATTGAAAAGGGAGAAATAAAACTGTCTCTATTTGCAGATTACTTGAAGCTCTAGGTAACAAATGCCAAGGAACCCACAAATACTCCAGAATTAAAGAGTTCAGCAAGTTTAGGGGATAAATAACACATAAAATTTAATTGTATTTCTATATATGAACAATGAACAGAAGGAAACCAAAATTAAAAACACAATCCATTCTCAATAGCTCCAAAGAAAATAAAACATTTAGATACACATTTTACAAAACATGTATAGGATATGTATCCTGAAAACTACAAATGGTGATGAAATAAGCTAAAGATAAACAAATGAAGACTATTCCATGTTCATAGTTTAGAAGTTTCAACATGATGCTAATTCTCCCCAATTTGCATATGGTCCTAATGCACTTCTTATCAAATTCCAGAGCTTTTTTTGTAGGCGTATACAAGCTTACTCTAAAATTTATGTGGAAAGTCACAGAACACCAAAGAGCTAAAATAATTTCAACGAACAGTAATAAGGGATTATTTATTATTATTGGTGAGGGATCACTACCTAATATTAGGTCTTACTCTCTAGCTGCAGTGTGGTATTACTGAAAGGACAGGCACAGAGATCAATGGAACAGAGAACAGAACTCAGAAATAGACCCACACAAACATGCCAAACAATTTTTGGCAAAGGTACAAGAACAATTCAATGGAGAAAGGATAGCCTTTTAAGCAAATGGTGAAGGCTAACTGAACATGCATAGGTTTAAAAAGAAGAGGAAAGCCTCAGATTAAACTTCACATCGTATGTAAAAATTAACTCAAAATGGATCATAGATTTAAATGTAAAACTATAAAATTCTTACAGTCCCCAGCAGAGAACTAAATAAAAATAATGACAACATCAAATGTTGGTGAAGACACAGCAAAATGGAATCATAAATATTGTTAGTGAGAATGTAAAGTAGTATAGGATTTCAGGAAAACAGTTCCACAGTTTCTTTATAAAAAATCTATACATGTAATTACCACACAACCCAGGAATTACACTCATGGACATTTATGTCAGAGAAATGAAAAGTTATATTCACATAAATGCCTATACACAAATGCTCACTGCAGCTTTGTTTGTAATAGCCCCAAACTGGAATCAGCTCAGGTATCTTGCAACAGATGAATGGTTAAATGAATCATGGTACATATGTACCACTGAGTACCACTCAGCAATAAAAAAAGAAACTGTATATGTAACAACTTGGATGAATCTTCAGATAATTAGGCTGAATGAAAAAAGCTAATCCCAAAAGGTTATGTAAAATAATACTCCATTTACATGCTATTTTTTGAAATGACAACATTTTAGGAATGAAGGGTAGATTACTGGTTGCCAGTTTTAGGGATGGGAGGAGAGAATTATAAAAGGGCAACGTGTAGGATCCTTGTGGGTTCAGTGTCTTTACTGGGATGGTGAATACACCAACCTATACATCTGGTAACATTGCATAAAAATGTATACACACATATGCACACACACAAATGACTACAACTACATGTGACTCTACAACTATCTCAATTTTTAAATTTCTATTCTTCCCTTTTCATTATAAATATGAAATCGTTTCCATGTCTAGCAGTACTCACAGCAAATCCTTCCTGGTGTAAATTTCTGCTAAGCATTGAGATAGCCTCCTACTCTTCTCAACAAGAGCTCTTGCAGAAACCTTCAATTTGTCAGACTTGGCAATGAATTCAAGCCTATTGACATCATCATATAAAATATTCTCTTTAGAATTATTTAACCTGACTCTAACCAAGCCTGTGGACTTCACTCAGTTTAAGAAGAATAATTAAAGGACACAAAGAGAAAACAATAGGCCAATCTAAGATGTAGAACACTCTACAGAACAAATGGAAAGAAAATAATGGAAAAAATAGGTGAATAGAACTTTCTTCAATTTATTGGGTTGGAAAACAAGTCTGTTTCATTTTTTCCATACAATAAAAAACACATTTTTTTCATTTTCACCAGTAACTTTATTGATTTGGGTATTTTGAGTATGTTGGCTGTCTTCCATGTGGTATAACATTGATTGTTCTCAAGCAATGTCTCAGTTTGACCACTATCAACTTCAACTGGTCTACCTAACCATGGCACATCGTCCAGCAGGAAATATCCAGCACAAAACTGCAAACCACTTGTGACATGTTCACAAGTCACAGAACCTTCTCTGTATACTGCATGAATCTTTTTTTCCTGCATTGCAGTGTGTCTTTACATTTCTTGAAATAATAAAGCATAATAGGCCAAAATGTTTCATATTTTTTCATCTTCAATATCAAAATGGCTACAAAAATTCACCAATTTTGATGTTTTTAAAAAATGCACATCTATATGACAGCTGTCACAATACAATTTAACAAAATTGTTTCAAATGAAGTTAAAGACAACTAAGTGCTACTAGAGCAATCTTATGGAAAAAATGAAACACACTTTTCTGCCAGCCCAGTATTTTTAGCTGAATACACATATGCATATATATATATATATATATATATATATATATGCTTGTATGACAGATAAAGCAACCTTGCAAGTGTTGACAATTGTTGAATCAAATGAGTATATTGCTGTAGTCATCTTCCAACTTTTCTATTTACCTGGATATTTTCTTTTTTCTTTCATTTCCCTTTTTGTATTTTTATTTGCTGCATGGATATTTTCTTAACAAAGAGTAGATGGGAAACACATTCTGTTGAACTTCTGGGAGCTAGCTGGATGATCCTCCAGCTTTCTTCCCACTGAGATATTCAGACACCAAGGTTCAAATCTTGGCTGTGATATATATTAGCTGTGTCCTCTGTGCCCCATTTTTTTTTTCTGTTGTGTAAAGATGAAGGCTTTGGAACAATTCTAAAATTCTGTCTTAAGGTCACCAGAAAAGATGATTCCAAATCTCTCAGCAATCCACTCATACCATGAACAATCCTTGGTGCCAGCACATTTGCCTTCCAACCGGTATCTTTCAAACAGCAATTTAAAGTCTCTCCCTCTTCTTCTGGATCATAGAAGGAGGGAATGAGGGAGAGAAAGCATTCTTCAAATATTTTAAAAACCTTTTTTGTTTGCCCCTCACCTACCTCCTTTTCTAAACCAGTTATTTCCAGCAGTCAAATCAATACACAATTATATTGTGCACGGTGTGTAGGTATGTATACTGTGTATGAGCCTCTTTACCCTCCCCCTGATCAATATTTAGTCATATTTGACTATCCTCTGTATTCTTTCCAAGGTCTGTCAACCCAAGGTCTAGCCAATTTGCTCCTATTGCTCTGAGCTGCTCCGCTGGTATGTCTTATCCAAGGATAAGTCCTGAATTCAATCAGAATTCCAGACATGACACCATCATTTCCCCTCTGAGCTACAAAGCTGAACATGATTACAAAAATTTGGACCAACAGCTGTGCTTGGCCTTAATACAAAGCCCAGCTCAGGAGCCGAGAACTGAGTCCCCATCTCCAAAGTCAAGGTCTGAGTATACCCAGGAGAGAGGCTGCTCAAATAGGGCATTGCAGGAAAAACAACGGAATAGAAGAAATCAAGAGCTAAGGGGTTAGGATGCACCAAGGGCATAAATGTTAAGTTGTTCACCCTAACAAATAGATGACTTTATGAGGCCTTTTTCTTTTGTAGTTGCTCTAAATAAAGTATATATCTTTATTTTTGGTTATTTTTAAAACTTAATTTTTTTAGAGCAGTTTTAGGTTCACAACAAAATTGAAAGAAAGAGACAGAGATTTCCCATATACTCTCTGTCTCCTCGTAGGCATAGCTTCCCCCCATTATCAACATCCGCCCCCTCCCTCAGAGTTGTATATTTGTTACAATTGATGAACCTACAGGGACACATCATTACCACTCAAAGTTCATAGTTTATCTTAGGGTTCACTCCTGGTGTTGTGCATTTTATGACTTTGGGTGAATATATAATGATATGTATTCATCATTATGGTAACATAAAGTTTTTTGAAAGTGTACACTACCCTAAAAATCCTCTGTGCTCTGCCCATTGATTCCTTTTCCTACCATCCACACCTAGAAACTGTTAATATTTTTACTTTTTCCATAGTTTTACCTTTTCCAGAATATCATATAGTTGGAATTGTACTATTTAGATTGCCTTCTTTCACTTAGTAATGTGCATTGGGTTCCTCCAGATCTTCTAACAGTTTGATAGCTGCTTTCTTTTTTAGCACTAAAGATATTCCATTGTGATGTACAGCAGTGTATTTATCCCTTCACCTACTGAATGTCATCTTGGAGGCTTCCAAGCTGCTATAAACATCTTTGTGAAGATTTTTATATTGGCATAGTTTTCAACTTCTTTGGTCAAAGGAGCACAATTACTGGATCATATAATAAGAATATGTTTAGTTTTATTAAGAAACCACCCAACTGTCTTTCAAAGTGACTATACCACTGTCTTTGTTTCCAGCTCAGTGTTTTGTTAGACCAGTGAACTGGTTGTCCAAAAACATTTGCATGCTCCACTCAATATTCTTTAATTTTGTTAAGAATCTGGCAAGAGCACTGACTTTAGACCTTTGGCAAAATGGCTCCCTGTTCTAGGTCTTACACTTAGAGGACCTTCTCCTGGCCTTATTGCAGCCATCCTCTTCCCTGGAGGGCCAGGCTATACGTCTGAAGGGCCAAGGAGAAGTACCTATATGTACAATAATCCATTCACTCTCCTTCTAGGTTGTGCTCCAGAACTCATCACCCTGAACAGTCCCAAATGATCCCAGACCCACTTCTTAGGTCTGTGTGGGCCTTGTCTTAGATCTGACTTTCTGAAGTGTGCACAGACGTGCACCTCCTGGACTGAGACATCACCAAGGGGATGCTGTGTTCAGGAAACATGACTGAAGCTTCGACATCTGAACTGGCCTGTCCATTCCTTTGCAGGAAAGGCCTGTCCACATTACATGGAGCCAAGGGAGATTAGGGCATGGGATGGGTGCACTCAGGTGCAGGGGCTGGCCTTCTCACAGTACCACAGTTGCCCAGGGAATTCAAAAGAATTCTAAATTAAGACTTGGCCTTCTACGTCACCATGAAAGTATACTTGTCAAAGTAGGGACTAGAGCGTATTTTAGTAAGACATTTGTTAGCTTGATTTCTAACCTTTAAATATTGACATATGGTATGTGGGCCTCCATTTGTACTCTTATTCCAGGCTCCACAAATGGTAGGGGCAGATCTGTTTGTCAATGTTTAAATATTGGGAGATTCACATGAGAAATCCCAATTTCGAGCTGTTCTTGGTGCTAAGTGGTGGCTTTCTGCAGAGTTTTATTTCGGTTGTAAGTGATCTTGGAAGTCCCTTTATTTACTCCCACCCTGGGAATCCTTTAACTGTAGAAAGTGTCTGACAGTTAAGAGATAAAAATTTAAAAACTTGCTTGAACAGCATTTCATGTGCATGTATTTAAAGCAGATGCATTGGTCAGTCAACCACAGACTGTAAATGTTCTAAATCTGTTACAGTTTCCATTGTAGACAGTGGGAAGGACAGGGCTTCTGGAGAGGTGGGAAGTTTGTGGGAGGGAGGCATCTAAAGAAGAAGAAACCTGAGATGGGAGACAAACTTAGAGGATGCCAAATATGTGGCCTGGGTGGACCCTCTTTACTCCTAGACACTTGGGGCAAAGAGAAGCTGCGAGATTAGGCATTTCTCCAGGCAGCTGCAAATATGTTTTCTCCTTACCTGATTTGTGATGATTTCAAGGGTGCCCATGTTTATTTTTGTAGGGAGTACTGGACCCAGACCCCAATACCCTGCTCATGATTCCTTGACAACATACTGTGGACTCTGCCATTAGACACCTGAGTTCTAATCTCTGCTCATCACTTTGCTACATGGCTTTCCATCAATGACTACTTTAAGCCACAAGATCTGCACTTGTGTGCACTAACACGGACTCTACAGGGTAGCTGTGAGGGTAATGAGATGGCATACATGGAGTCATGTCATTTGATACCTGGCTCATATTAAGCAATCATTAAATGTCAGCCCTGTTCCTTTCTAGTAAGAGACATCAGCCCAAATCAAATTCAGCTAGACCAAAACTGTATTTTGTTCTACAAACCAATAAGTTCCATATTTTTCTGAGATGGCTCTGTCCAAGTAATCAGAGCCACATAACTCAAGAAGTTTACATTTCATGAAGTTTCAAGATTAGCCTGATGGGAAAAAAATGACATTTTTTTCTTGACAACTTTGCATTAGGGCAAAATAAAGAATATATGAGCTGTCATTTTATAGTATCTGGTGTGGAATAACAAACAAAAGCTATTTCATAGATTCTTGAAGAACGTGCAACTTCTTGCTTAAATAGTAAGTGATAAATACTAGAGTTAATTTTTCTAACAGATTTTTTCAATCCTTCAATGATGACAAATGTGTCTGTGAAGAAGCATAAATCAGGACAAATGAAGGAGTCTTGTCAGTGTGCAATAGTGACTGGAAGAGTCCACTCTCCTTGGCAGCATCCTTGACCTTCATTTTTATCCATGTAACCCCATGATACCACATTGTCTCCTTTGTAAATTAAATACCTCAAAGGATATTCTCCAAGCTTCAAAGAGTTCTATCTTTTCTTGACCCATAGAGTGACACAGCTGGCTGCCTTGGCTACAAAGAGAGCTTATTAGCACAAATGGATGGAAAAGTCTTCCTGGGGACCCAACCCTGGGAGCATGGGAAGAGCATTCCAGGGTCAGATTATACAAGGAACAACTCAATTTCCACTGCAGTCCATCCATTCTCCATTAAGGGTTCCTTTATTTCATCCACCAGGCTTCTCTCCCTGCTTTCAGCCATTTCTCTATGTGGGAACACCTATCTAGACAGCTTGTGTTAGAAATTCATCCATTTAAAGTATATTTATTAATACTATATGGGAAAAATAATTTACTGGAATTTGTTAACAATAGTAAAGAAGACTTTATTCAAGACTCATGCAATGTGGATCGAGACTCTTAAAATAGGGGAGAGAGTTTGAACTCAAGTCCTAACACATCAGGGACAACTGTGAATCTAGAGCTCATAGGCAGGGTGAGGAAAGTGATGGAAAATTATTACTAAGAACAACTTGGTTAGGTGTCAAGGATGGGGGCGAGGATGGAAAGAAATTTGATAAACTGATTCAGCAGCATTCTTTGCTAAACTGCACACTGAAGTTGTGGACCAAGAATGGGGCCTTGTTGGAAAAGGGCTGAGAGGAGCCTGACTTAAGTTTGGTCAAAGCCAGAGTCCTTGTCAATATTCTGTTACTTCTTTTGGTAGGAAATTTTCCCTAACAAGGCAACATTTGATTCAAGACTTAAAGAATGAGGAAAAGACCAGTGAAGAAAAGGGAAAGAGTAGTCTAGGCACAGAGAAAGAAATGCAGGAAAGGAGTAACCAGAAATGTTTTTGATTCCGTACATTGCTGAGCGCCCCACCCCATTCAAGTCAGTATTTCTCCCTTTGCATGTTCTGCAAGTCTCAAAGGTGCAACAGGCACACTGAATAGAGGAGTCCAGAACCTTGTTACTGTTGTGCAACTAACTGCTCCTGTGGTTTCGTTGAGCATCTCTGGATATGAATTCCATTAGTTAAGACAAAGAAGTTAATAGCATTTGGGATGGGATCTTATTCTGGGGGCTGTAATGCACATTGTAGGATATCTAGCATTACTGACCTCTGTCCAACAAATGCTGGTAGCCATCTGCAAATATTCTGAAAACCAGTAATGACCCCCCTCCCACACAACATTACCAGATGTAGCCCAAATGGGGAGGAGGGACCCTGCCTTCAGTTGGGAATCACCATGTAATCACAAAGATTGCTGCCAACTCTCAGTTTTCTCATTCTACATGAATTATAAATCCACCGTGGAAGAACAAGCCTCTGTGTTCATCCACTCTCCCTCCAAACTTCTTCAGTACTTGGGCTTTCAGCAGTCAACAATGTTTGCAGTACTTATAAGTTGCCTCAGGGTCCAAATAACTATGTAGGTGTAAGTACCATTCCCCTTTGGGTGAAAGAGAAAGTTCTAGTTCTTTCCCCTGGGGATGTTCTGTATGAGGAAAACCCTCTTTATGCTTTGGTTAGTAGAAATGGGACCAGTAATGGCCCACCAACTTGTAGAAATCAAGGATTAAAGAAAGAGGAAAAATTTGAGATAGAACTTTCCAGAGCCTGAGTATTTATTTTTTACCCTTTTTTCCTCTTTGAAATTAAACTCCTGATCTTTTTAAGTAGTTCTTACTGTCTCAGAGATTTTATTAGGATAAATCGGGGCAATTTCATTCATTCATTTGAAATTCAAATGAATTCCACTCATTTGCTGTAGAAATCATTCTACAGCAAAATCCCAAATCCTAATAGGTTGTATTTTCTTTGTGTGAATATTCACAATATATAAATTATGTATCTATGTATATGTAATACATTTTCTACTATTCAGAGTAGGGTATTTGGGTAAGATGTTAAAGATAGATGTATGTTGATGTTTTACAGTATTTCCTGCAGTGGAACTCCTATTAAGTGGAAGCAATAAATAATAACCTCCAGTCCTAAGTGCTTAGAGGATTGCCAAGTGATAATCTCTGATATAATTAACTAAAAGAAAGCAATACTGTCTTTAACCACCTACATAAAATAATTTCTCAGGGAACCTCATGGGTAAAGTTACCTTGTAGGGCAAAGTTAGCCCTCCAAGCACATTGATCCTGGGTAGGAAAAGTCAACCAGTCTTATTGTTGTTAAGTGAGTTATGTGGAGCATGTGTTATTTTTTAATGAGTGTATTAAGTTACCTTTTGTTTGGCTTCTGATTCCTAGATTTAGGTAGGGTGAAAATAAGGAGACTGCGTTCTGACTGGAGTACCGGCAGAGATTCCATTCAAGTTCCCAGACCGCTGATTTATGGAGAGAGTTCAGGGAGAGGGCATTGCCACTGTTTCGTTTCCATGACCTGCCTGATCAGGGCTGGGTTGGGACTCAGTGCGTGTGCACGTGGGTCCTCTTCTAGGAGAATTCTAGGAACTCTGGCATTGTGTCTGGTCCTACCAATTAGCTATTATAAGCACAGCACACTAGGCTCCAGCTGTCTTTTGGAAACCTCCAAAGAAGATTTTTCTGCTGAAGTTAAGCACATGTTCTATTCTGGAAAACAGTGTAGGTGGGATTTGCAGTAGGCTTTTCCCCTCGGGGCCACAGGACTATATTTATTCTGGTTTCAGAAGGATAATCAAGCTGCTTGTAATTATAGTGATTTGTGAACCATCACTAAACATTATAGAAGTTAATCAAGACCAAAAATTCTTCCCATTAGACTTGCCTTACTGGTGTCAAAAGTCAGAAACATTATGAAGAGTAGTAAGGGTCTCCCTGAGCCTGATCGCTTTGAAGGTCATGAGAACCTTCTGTCTTTCTCTCTACCAGAACCCAATAACCTTGAGGTGTCTTAAGAAAGAAGAAATAGTTGAAAAGTGATAAGCATATAGAAGAGTGCCTACCTGGCATTTGAAATACTCTGAATATATGGAACTGGAGAGCATTACACTAAGTGAAATAAGCCAGGTGATGAGGGACATATACCATATAATCTCACCTTTAACTGGAACATAATCAACAAAAGAAAAAAAGCAAGCAAAATATAACCAGAGACACTGAAAATAAGAACATTCTGACAGTAGCCAGAGGGGAGGTGGGAGGGGATACAGGGGGGAAAGGACACATGGACAAAATCAAAGGAGAGGGTGGGAGCAAGGGAGGGAGGGGTGTTTGTCTGGGCTGGAGTGGTAGGGGGAAAATGCAGACAACTGTAATTGAACAACAATAAAATAATAATAAAAAATAAAAATACCCTGAATATAATACCTATGAAAATAAAACTTTTCTTTTCTTTCCATTATATAATGATTTTCTGTGGCTCTCTCCTTTTAATCTTTCATGAATTTGATTGCTTGCTGATGTTTCAGTAAGTCATGATTAAGAAGGGCAGAATTTTAAAAGGGGAAAGGATAACCAACTTTGAAAACTTCAATCAGATTGCAGACTCTTTAAATTCATTAACTCTTCTGGTGTGAATTACTCATATTTGTCAGGGTTGAGACTCCTATTTGTAGGCAACTAATTTTAGAGCATTGAGACTTCTCTTGGTTTTAAGATCTTTGTATCCTCCCAGAATATATTGATCTCTTTTTCAAGTGCAGAGGTTTGGAGTTCTCATTGGAGGTAGGCAATTTTATGAATTACTTAAAATTTTGAGATATTGTATACTTCCAGCTTTGGTCACATGAAGTGCAACATTTATAGAATTGTTTTGCTAAGGCACTGTTTAACTCAAGTTGCTTTGTGCACTGTTACCAGAGTTTGTGATTTCAGAAAGGAATCTTTTGATTGCAAGAGTGATTGTAGCATATCACCCAGAGGAAAAAAACCCAGGAGGGTAAAATCATTCAAAGCAATGTAGTACCTACCACAGGATGTACGCTTTCCTAAAATGCCTTCTCTCTGGGCTTATTGTCCAGTTTCTCATCCTGAAAGTGATTTTATGGTTGTAAGAAGACATGCTTTTAAAAAAGAATATCTTATTGCAAGTACTGACTGGTACATTGCCATGAACCCTGTGAAGATCCGTGTCAATCATATTCCATTGGAAGTAAGAGTAATGTGGCCATCCACATTAATTCACACTGAGCAGGGAATATGTTGCCATTTGTGACCCTCGTTAGGCAGATTTGATCCTAACTACATGCCTAATATTTAGTAGTAAGTGTTTTTTTACCTACTTGAGACTCTTCCTAGTTTTTACTTCTCTGAAGCTCCTCAGCCAAGGGAGTTACCAGAAGAGACAATCATGGAATTAATTTTTCATAGTTGTTTAGTAGTGGATGAAATACTCATAGCTCACTTCCATTGGGATGGGCTTTTATTCTTCTGCTGCTCCCTTTAGACCCTGGCTCAATCCTCATTCAGAGAGCTGGATGAAATAAACCTCTTCCTCATTTGCATTTTAGGCTATCTTAAATTGGTGTTTGGCAGCCAATTCTTTCTCAATGGGCTCAGAATATTGAGGTATACCAGCCTTCCCAACTGAAAACATTCATCTAGCATTTATTAACTGTTTCAGATTGCCGTTTTCTTACTGTGTTTATTTATGCCCACACTAACTTTATGTGAATGCAGGCATGGCCCTCTCCTAAATTAAAATCAATTCTTAAAGTTTTGTTTCCTTTCCAACTTTTGGATACATGAGGCTCAGTAGCATATTATTTTATAAATATAAACCATGATAGAAAAATGCTTAAGTATGCACATCTGACATAACTTCCTCTAGCAATGAGCCTAAGATGTATTGAAGAGGAAGGAGATGTACCCACAGGTGCTCTCAGAGTAGGTTTTGTTTATTTTCAGTGTTTCAGAGCTTCCAATATGTTGGTTTAACATGCTCTCCTTTGCTCCTTCACTAAGAATCATTTGTTGAGCATCAGCTATGTGTAGGTGTAGGTAATTTCCAGGGATTCAAAGACAAAAGATATGTATTCCAGGCCCTGACAGCCTAAGCTCATAGTTTAGGCTAGAGAGAAAAGTGACCCCCTCTTACAAACAGAATAAGAAGTATTCCCTCCTGCAGACATGACATCTGCTTATGGTGATATTTTGTCATTTGAGTGGCAAGAATGTAGACCCCACACAACCATGCACTTCTAGACATCTCCTTGACAAACCAATGTCAAATCATATAAGTACTAATATTGTGTGTTGCTGTCTTGGGTGTTGATTCTTACTGTGTGAGAACTAGATACAACACCTCTGACTCATTTCCTACCCAACTGAGGTCCTTTCATCCATAATAGCACAACTGTTTTTCCTCTCTTCACGCCAAATCTAATCTGTAACTAAGTCATGTTTACTATCCCTCATAGTTCTCATGTCCCTATCATTTCCCTTTAGCTTGAACCTAATGCATCACAATCACCTCTTCCTAATAGAAACACGTGTCTGCAGTCTCCTGATTCTAATTTACGTAATCCCTGTTGTCAGTCCAAATCTTTCTAAAGCGTAAGTGCCATTGCTTCCTTCCACAGCATAAACAGCTAGTAGTTCTCCTGGAAAGCAGAATGAAAATGGATCACAACTCTTACCCTATTTCCACATTCTTTTTCACACATCCCATAGCGTAAGGAAGTGTGCCATATCTCCCAATTGAATAGTCTCTACACCCACAGAAAGTACTGTTTATGTCATTCTTACTATGTCCAGGGTCCAAACCATCACATTCCTCACAGCCCAGTTGAAGATGTTCCAAAATTCCCTAGCCACAAGTGATTTCTCCTTGTAATTCTCAAATACTTTGCAACCCCTATAATTTTTTGTCTGCTGTCATATTCACTTATGTAATAATGAAACTACAACGACTATCAGCTCCATCTATGGATTAGTTTGGGCCAGCTGCTCTGCTGTGTCTTTGTGTATGGTACATTACCTCACTTTATCATTATCAGTGAGGCTGCTGTTATGATTCTCCTTCTACAAATGAGGAAACTAAACCACAGAGAGATAAAGTAACTTGCTAAGCTTGCACAGAATAGACAGAATATAAATCAGAATCTGTTAACTCCAAACCTCATGCTTTTAATGACTTTGTTTCATTGCCTTCCATGAACATGTATTTTAATGTCTCCTACCAGTTTCCATATACTAGTAGAAAAGTAAAAAATACCCTCTTATCTTATATGTCTTCCATAAAGTAGAACTTCACTGAATCTTTGAACAAATGCTTCATGACCCCTTATCCAGTTTTGGATACTTCAAATATTTTTAAAGAAGACATTAAATGATAGGAAACTGCATTAACTGTGTAAGTGAGCCATTAGATGCATTTGACATTAATTTTATTATTTTCAATTCTTGGGAAAATTTAAAAGCAGTTGGGCCAAACATGATAAAATATTGATTTTTATCTATTCAAACATTTTCTCATTTGAAAGAAAACAACTGAATGATAAAAACTGTAAATGGTAAATTATTATATATGCATACACACATACATTATATTCTTGTTCAAACAAGAAAGAACCAGGCAAAATAAAATGTGAGAGCTTTAGTTTCCGTGTCATTTTGAATGGTGGGCATGAATACTTTGCATTCTTGTGTCTATATCCAGAGATGGGCAAGCCTGTCAGGATTGGTCTAGAGAGACACAGCCTCTTATCTTCATGTTTCACTTGAGTAGGAAAACATTGTCCTGCTATTCTCTCTAGTCTAGTTCAAAATCAGGACATTTGGGGGGAGCATTAATTACCATGTGCGTCCTGCTCTCAGTAAGCATATGGTTGAGCTGGAGGTGGACTGGGACTGAGGATGATTGCCCTACACTGTTCCCATACATTGTTGTCATGCAGGGTAGAGACAGAAAACTTTTGAAATGGCTGTACATGCTCTTATAAAACATATGAGGTACAGCATTTTAGCTGAGGTTCTGTGGCATGAACTGAACCAAAAGTTCAGAAAGTATGATATGTTGTAGCTTGCTCCTTATCCAACATAAATCCAAATCTTTCTTCACAAACAAGAATAGGATAAAATTAATAGAAATTTAAAAATTGACATTAAAGTTTCCTTTTCTTTCTTTTTTTATTCTTCCTTTCTTCCCCTTTCCTTTCATCTTTTCTTTCTTCTCTTGAGATTATGAGCCTATCAAACCATATGAGGCAAAATTAAATCCCAGGCTTCTGTTCTCGTTGTGATCATCCCTGCTGAGAAGGTAATTGTCTAATTTCACTTCCCAGCTTATATTCAAGGTAGGAAATTTAATATTAATCTCTTGCAAATATTAATTCTACTACAGCAAAGCTAAACATTTTATTAGCATCTTCCTTGCACCTAATATTTTAAGAACACACACACACACACACACACACACACACACACTCATTTACTTTTCCTGGATTACCTCATTGGGAAATATGGATTCATTTGGCTTATTACACAATGACACATGAAAAGACTGTCCAGCTAAAACCTAATTTATATAGGAATTATTAGAATTGATCTAGGAAAATATAGCACCAGAATTCCCATCCCAGACCATTTTTCTAAGACACTGAGGCTTAGAAGAGGAGAATATAGGTTCACGTGGACAGAACACAATTGAATTTTGCACATTTCCCATTGTTCTGCTGCCATTACCACTATGAAGAAGAGAAAACAAGAGGGGCAGACATATAATCCGTGCAAGTACAAATATGGCCTCCAGTTGGAATAAGCTTTCCAATTCACAAAGCCCCTTTGCATGTATTATTTTTCATAACTCTTGCAACAGCCTTCTACATAGAGAAACATTACCCCTTGATGAACTTCAGTCTTCTACCCATAGTTGTGTGCTTGGAGAGTGGCAGAGCCAGGAGGCTAAGCACTTGAGTACAGGCCCTTTTGTCATTTTACCAAAAGAGAGTTCGTCCCATGTGCAGAGGCCAGAGTGCATCAGAGGAGTTGTAGGTGAAGGCCGTGCTCCTCTCCACATTGGCTTCAGTGCTACTGTCCAGTGAGGGGCAAAACCTTTGGTAACTGTGAAAGCCATGAAGTGGTTATTTTAGTAATTAACTTTGAAAGAAGCTTTAGATGGGATGAAGAGGTAAACAAGTGTACCCTGATGTAGTGTTTCTGAATAGATATTTGGTGGTATACTATCTGCTATACTAATTTGTAGTCTTAGGAGGACCTTAAATTCTCAAGAAAAATTGTAAACACTTCTAAATATTGAGTGTGAAGTTAAAAGATTTTCAGACAGAACTGGCCAAAGAGCTTTAACTACTAATTTTAACAGACTTCTTGCTATGATATGCAGAAAAATTAGCATAAGAATAAGCACTGTGATTTCAGGATTGACTACAAGGCTCACCCCTCCTTCTTCTAAGAAACAGTGTCACTGGCAACCATATCCTATCTGTATGTCTTCATCTGACCACATTAGCTTCCCTTTTCCTGTATGAGTCTAGCTCTGGGGCCTAGGTTCTAGACTCTTCACTAAACATTAAAAGCATAAAAAAGTCACTTCTTGAAACATAACTCTCTTCTCATTGGTAAAGCACTTATTTTTTCCCATTATTTTGAATCTCATTTGTATTACTCTGGGACTTATATTTTAAAGCCTCAGGAGGTGATATTGGGTCCTCAACTTACATAAACAACAGTAGAACCTACAAATAAATCACTTCATAATCTCTAATTTCTCACAATAAAATTATGAAACTCATAGATAAACCATTAAGAAGTTCTAATTAGTATGAAATTAACATTTTGAGAGGAAAAGTTGAACTTTTCCATTTTCTAGTTATAGTTTTTATATTTCATTAGCAATTTGCCGTTTATACAGCTTTCACACATATTATCTCATTTGAGCTTTTAATTATTAACCCAAAACCTGAAATAATCCATAACTGAATGTATAAATATTAAGCAAATATAGAAAAGGCTTAAGGAAATGTAAATATATATCTCAGTTTATTTTGATACAATTGCTAAAATGCACTGATACAACTGTGATTATAGGTAATATAGAAAAATAATTTCCCCTTGTAGGTTTTTAGAGTTCAACAATGTATAAATCTAAATGAGTTGGTAGAACGAAGAAATTCTGGAAATGTTGTTTTCTGTTCTTATTTCTGCAATTTGTGTGAAGTTGCTGAATTGTTTATGACCAATCAGATTTGCATAGAAACCTTATTAAAAGGTAACTTACCTTGGCAGATTATGTAGAAACTTACCACAGCAGATTACAAGCTCTAATAAGCAGTTTTTTAAAACACAAATTTTTAATTTTAGATAGCACAGAGGGTTTCCCTATACCTTATATACAGGTTCTCCTATTATTAACATCTTAATATAGTGTGTCTACTACAGTTAATGAACCAATCTTGATACATTATTAGCCACTAAAGTCCATACTTGATTCAGATTTCTTTAGTTTTTACCTAACACCTCTTTTCTGTTCCAAGACCTCATTCCAGATACATGACATTTGGTCTTCATGTCTCCTTAGGCTCCTCTCAGCTATGACAGTTTCCTAGACTTTCCTTGTTTTTTATTGACAAAAAGCTTTCCTTTTTTTTTTAATTGACAAAACTTGACAATTTTGAGGAGTACTCATAAAGTATTTTTTAGAATGTCCCTCAATTGTCATTTGTCTAGTGTTTCTTCTTGATTAATCTGGGGTTATGTTTCGGGGGAGAGGAAGATCTGAGAGGTAAAGTACTATTTTCATCCCCATACGAAGAGTAACTACTATTATCATGATTTACTCCTGTTGATGTTGGCCTCAGTCAACTGGCTGAGGAAGTGTTTGTTTTCTCCAATGTACTCTTTCTTGCCTTTTTCCATACCATCTCTTTGGAAGAAAGTCACTGTGTTCAACCCCCACTTAAGGAGTGGGGAGTTATGCTCCACCTGCTTGGGAGTGGAGTAACTACATTAAATATTTGGTCTGGCAGGTATTTTAAATATAAAAAGCTGGGATGATTTCACAAATCCAAGATGTCAAATTAGGAAAGAGGAAAATGATGAGGAAAGGCATAAGAGGCAGCCAAGAAGTACAGAATTTAAGATAAAGATCACAGTTAATGTATGAGGTGGAGTTATGCTCCTCAACAGGGGTAAAGCCTCATGACTTCAGACACATTCCACTCAACTTTTTATCTGCCTACCAAGTTCCTCTGGAAAAGCAAAGCATTTGAATATTTGGAAACTATAATGAAGTCCTTTCAGTTTTCCCCTGGGATCATCCCACGAATATAATACTTCATTCACTGACAATGCTTATCCTGCAACAAGGTTTTAGTCTTAAAAATGCATACTTTCCAGCTTTCCAGGCAGAATTTAATGTCTTTTCTTAGGAGTGTATCCAAGTGGGTATGTGATGGGAAGAGGCACTATCTCTCATTTATATGGGAGTAAAAAGAGATAACGATTAAGTTGTTTGCTAAAAGTCTTTGCAATCAATGTTTTCTATCTTCACCATTCAACTGAAAGGGCTCTCTCAAAATTCTGCTAAGATTTACTTGCAATCAAATACAATGGCCCTTTCTCCTTCCTTATCCTCCCAAATCTTTATGTTATATTTGACTTGATTATCTACCCTCTGGCATTAGATAGTTGTTGTTGTGTAACAAGCCATCTCCAAATTCAGTGGCTTAAAAAATCAACAACTTATTACAGTTCACATATCTGTGGGACAGCTGGAGTTTATCTATGCTGGGTTCAGCTGGGTGGCTCTTCTTTTTACAGGGGTCTGCTAGTTGGCTGGGGAGCCACCGGTCTGTACTTCTTGTGCTTCCCTTTAGGTCATGCTAGCTGTAGTATGCTTTTGCCATGGCAATGGCAGAATACAAAAGAACAATTAGCAATGAGATCTTTAAGAGCTAGACTCAAAATTGGCACACTGTCATTTCTGTCACATGCCATCTGTTAAAACAGGTTACATGGCCATGGGGTGGGAAATACACTTTATTGTCAATGAGGTCAACAAATAGCTAGTGTGTGGATGCTCAGATAAGTGAAGAATTGCAGTCAGTAGTGCAGTAATGCAACTTATCATATCCTTATCTCTTGAAACACTCCCCCCTTTAAACACAGTACTGTCTTGATCCCCTTACCTTTTATTTCCTCAGTTCTTCTTTCTTCAACCTCAGTTGTAGGCTTCACCTAAGGCTTAGCTTTTCAGTCATGAATTTTTCCATGTGTGTGTTCTTCTTAAGAAAGCTTATCTGGGATCAGACACTCTAATTTTCTAATGCTCATTTCTAGTTTACCATCAAGTATTTCCATATTTCCATTTGGAATTGCCTCAATTCACAATCTGATCTCATGTCCTACTTAAATCAATGTTTCTTTCTGATACAAAGCTGTATCTCTAAAAAAGACTTGGGTCTTTTTTAAAAAATTAGATTTTATTGATTACATTATTGCAGTTGTCCTGATTTTTCCCCCTTGGTCTCCCTCTACACGGCACCCCCCACTCCCTCAGGCAATCCCCACACCATTGTTCATGTCCATGGTCATGTGTACAAGTTCTCTGGCTACTCTACTTCCTATATAGTACTTTACATCCCCATGACTATTCTGTAACTACCTATTTGTACTTCTTAATTCCCTCACCTCTTCATCCAATCCCCCACACCACCATCCCATCTGAAAACCATTGAAACACTCTCTGTATCTATGATTCTGACTCTGTTTTTCTTGTTTGCTTAGTTTGTTTTTTGGATTCAATTGTTGATAGGTATGTATTTTTAGTATTTTTGCCACTTAATTGTTCATAGTTTTGATCTTCTTTTTCTTAAATAAGTCCCTTTAACATTTTATATCATAATGGTTTGATGATGATGAACTCCTTTAATTTTTCCTTGTCTAGAAAGCTCTTTCGCTCTTTATCTTCCCTTTGGTTCTAAATGATAGCTTTGCTGGGTAGAGCAATCTTGGCTGTAGTCTCCTGCTTTCCATGACTTTGAATATTTCTTGCCAATATCTTCTAGCCTGCAAAGTTTCTTGGGAGAAATCAGCTGATAGTCTTATGGGAACTCCTTTGTAGGTAACTGACTTCTTTTCTCTTGCTGCTTTTAAGATTCCCTCTTTATCTTTAACCTTTAGTATATTAATTATTATGTGTCTTGGATGGGCTTCTTTGCATCTCTCTTCCTTGGGTCTCTCTGTGCTTCCTGGAAATGCATGTCTGTTTCCTTTGCCAAATTAGGGAAGTTTTCTTTCATTATTTTTCAAATAGATTTCCAATACCTTGTTCTTTTTCTTCTTCTGAGGCCTATGATGCAAATGTTGGACCTCTTGAAATTGTCCCAGAGGCTGCTTATACTATCCTCATTTTTTTTTGGATTCTATTTTCTTCTTGTTGATCTGATTGTTTTTCCTTTCATATGTTCCAAATCATTGATTTGATTCTTGGTTTCATCCACTCTACTGCTGTTTCACTGTAAATTGTTCTTTCTTTCAATTAGTGTATCCTTTGTTTCTGACTAGCTCTTTTTTATGGTGCTGAGTCCTCACTAAGTTCCTTGAGCATCCTTATAACGAGTGCTTTGAACTCTGCATGTGACAGATTATTTATCTTCATTTTGTTTAGCTCTTTTTCTGGAGTTTTGATCTGTCCTTTCACTTGGGCCATGTTTCTTTATCTCCTCATTTTGACAGCCTCCCTGTGTTTGTTACTATATATTAAGTAGAGCTGCTTTGACTCTGTGTCTTGGTAATGTGGCCTAATGTAGTAGGTGTCCTACAGGACACCCTACAGTATTCAATGGCACAGCTTCTGCTATCACCCATGATGGGTACTCCAGGTATACACTTCGTGTGGGCTGAGTACATCTCCTCTTATGGTTGCGCTTTGGTTGCTGTTGGAAGATCAATGGGAGGGATTTACCCAGGCAAGTCAGAGGCAAGGATTGGCTATGGCCACTTACCACCAAACTCTGTCCTCCATGGAGGATTAGCTGTTGCAGGGTCAGGGTCGCAGTGATCTGATGTGGTCTATAACTCTCCACTGGTTGTGCTAGCCCTTGGGTTCCCTAGGTTGTGCAGGCCAAGGTCAGCCCCTACCTGTGTTTTGCCCAGGGCCACCCTGCCTGAGCTGTAAAGCCATATGAGATGACTGCTACTTGTGCATTGCAAGCTGTGAATTTAGGCTGGATGCTGATAGTACCAGGACTGGGGTACAGTAGTTGCTTGTTTTAGAGGATTTAGGAAGTTGTACCGCATTAGCCAAGACCAGCATTCATATGGAAAAGCAGCTTGGGTGGGCCTGTAAGTTGAGTGGGTCAGAGTCTCTGGGGATCCTCCAAGGCAGATCGAACAGTATTAACCAGGTTGATGGAGACTCAGATAAGGCACCAGCTGGCTGGCTCTGTGGCTCTGAGGAGAAAGTGTTGAGAAAGAAACAGTGAACTCTGCTCACCTTGATGCCAGACACTTCAGTTCCTCCCTGTATTCCACTGATGCCTTTCAAGCTGCTACTTCAGTGCTGGAGCTCAGAGACAGTGAGACTGAGTAGGTGACTCTATGTGTAAGTTCTTTAAGAGGAACTTCTTGGGGCTTCAGAAGTTTCTTCCACTGACTCAATCCCTGCTGGTTTTTGCAGCCAGAATTTGTGGGGATTTATCTTCCTGGCACTGGAACCCTAGGCTGGGAAACCTGATGTGGGTCTGGGACTCTTTGCTCCTGAGATATCCCTCCCAAAATTTTATCCACCACACATGGGTGTGGGACCAACCTGTTCCACATCTGTGTCCCTTCTACCAGTTTGGATTGATAAGATTTATTTAATTCCATAGTTGTCAGACTTCCATTCAACTAGATTTCTGATGGTTCTGAGTAAAAAGACTTGGGTCTTTAGATCATGTCTGATATGAACATAAAAGAAAAACCAAGTGAAGTGCTAATGAAAACTTTATCCTACATTAATAAGAATTTGACATTCATAAAACTTAAAATATATCTGAAAGAAAACAATAATGATGAGAAGAATATTAAAAACCATTTTGTCGGAGAAATGGTTAGTTATTAAGACTATTTTAAACCTAGAGATCATATGGGTATCATGGCCACTATGTTCAGATAATTAAAAGTATGTGGTATGGAAAGACCTGAAGTGGGTTTTGTGGTTGTTATTTGTTCATTTTTTAATTTTTAGCAGCACTACACCCAAAGGATGGATTTAAGGGAGAAAAATTTCAGCTTGATATAATGAAGAAATTTTAGTAAAAGGAAATGTACAGAAGCAGAATGAGCTGATATCTTTACTTTTCACTTGTATCATTCCTAAAATGTATTGCTTTTCCTTCTCCCAATAATGCATGCAAATCCTATCTGCCTCTCAAACATATTCCAAGCCTTTGTCCCTTCACAAACTATTCCCTTAGTACTCATATTGTATCAATTCTTTTCAATTTATCTTGCTAATCTCCTACCCCATCCCAACTAAAGAGCTCTTCAAAAGTAGAAACACAACACACTATTTTATAAGTTCAAGTATGAAACACAATGTTGAATTTATAATAAGCATTTAGTAAACTTTTACTGGTTTACTGTTCTATCACAGATTTCCTGATTTTAAATCTAGAATCACTAGACTTGGTTAGAATTTGAATCAGATTTAAATGCTCAAGAATCTGATCATTTCCAACTGATTTCACAAGAGGGTATGGTTTCTGAATTTTTAAATGAAAGCCCAAAGGAAGTAACAGATTTTGCCATTACTTGCCATCCAAGGTTATATTTTCCTACTTACCATGAAAAAAAAGACACTGAATCCTAAATATATAGTTCTGATAATTTGTTGGGAGTAGAAGAGTGAATATGTCATCATTTCTTCGAGTCTGAAAATTATTTAGAATAAAAATCAGCTGGTGAATGGGAATATATGATATGGAGGAACACATACAACACTCCAGTTTGTATTCAGGTCTGCCTGTTGTCATAGTTACCGATGACCTCAAAGCAATTTCCTTCCCAAATCACACTCTGTAAATCTTTGATGAAAATAAACTATTCTTCATGATTTATTTTTCTCTCCCCATGAATTGAAACTAAAAAATATCATCAATTGTTTGTTTTTTTACATTTTTAGCAAGATTTTAAACAAACAAAAGCAATAGGAGGTTTAATTGAAATAAGCTCCTTGATTAAGGTCTCACCTCATCTGTTCAGCAATGATTCACTGAGTAGCTAGGACTGGGGCACAACTGTGATTATGGCCCAGTCCCTGCCCTAAAGAGATGAGAGCTCTGTGAGGGAAAGAGAGGAGAGGAGAGAGGCATGCCAATAAAAGGTGACCAGAGCTGTGGTGGAGGCAGAGTAGAGAGACTTACGGAAACAAAAGAGTTTGGGGTCCTGGTGCGGTCAGACCAAAGGGAAGCTTCCATCCTGTGAATCTTGGAGCACTGTTCCTGTGAAGTTTAGAAAATGCATTTTCAGTCACTTTGGGTACAAAACACTGATGTTACCCTGCCGGCTGGACTGGCAACACAGTGGAGTGAGAGACCAGCTCTTCACAAGCAAAGTGCCATCACCTGCTAATATTCATGCACAGCCTCTCCTTTCTGTTCTGGCTGCAGGAACTCCTTCACCGACATCCTCCGTGCCATCCTGCTGTCATTGGAAGTCCTTATTGAAGATCCAGAGCTTCAGATAAATGGGTTCCTTTTAATTATAGACTGGAGTAATTTTTCCTTCAAACAAGCCTCCAAACTGACACCTTCCATTCTCAAACTGGCCATCGAAGGGTTGCAGGTATGTTCAATGAATATACAATATAAGACTATGTGTGACAGTGTATTTTTTCTTATTGCAACCAAAGTAATGTGTCTTTTAGAATGGAAAAAGAAAACAGATAAAATTCACCCATGATATTCTGCATTTTCACCTTAGCCTAAATTTAGATGTTTGCCTTTTTTTAATTCGCCTTCATTTTCATTAATAACTCTAAATTACTGTTACCAAAGGCACAAATTACCTACTGTAGCAATTATGAGTAAAGATTGGAGATATTTAGCCTAATTCATCTGAGAGTTTACAAAAATTAAAACTTAAAAATTAAAGCACATATTGGAAAATATGTGCTTTATGAGAATGTCATACAGAGGTGGCATGGGAGTTTCCAAGATTTCTAGAAGCACTTTTGTACCCCAGAGAGGCCCCCTGTGGATGCTCACTTCCTAGAACGCAATGTGCTGCAGTGTTTGTACTAATGTAGATCGCTTGAGTGCAAATGGAAGCTGATGAAAGTCTACTTCCCATTTGTATGGACGTTGTCAAGCCTTTGGGGAGGGATTTTCTGTACTGTGTGAAGGTGTAGGTAGTCAGTCTCTGGGCTTCCTGTGACTTTTAATGACCAATAATTCTGTGAAAAGTAACAAACTCAGAGGTGATGCTGCTTAGCTTCTTGGTGATACATTATCATGTACAAATGTAAAGGCACAGTTCAGGGAGATTCAGAATCAGCATAAATAAAACTCATGTCCCTTTTTTTCCTCATGTCCCTTCTTAATTTTGTGGTAAGATTGACCCAATAAACAGCAGTTATATGTGGCTATGTAGATGGTACACTGTTTGCTAATTTTCAGATAAAGCAGCTACTACTTAGGCACTTCAAAGTGCAAGACTAGATAACACTTAGACACAGACAAGTGTGGTGATAGCCAGAGAGAAAGGGGGACTTGGGGAGGTGGAGGTGGGCAAAGGGGGGATAAATGGGGACAGAAAGAGACTTTACTTTGGGCAATGGTCACATGAAGCAGTGCAGATAATGTTTTGTTGAGCCATACACTTGAAACCTGTGTGATTTTGTTATCCAATGTCATCCCAATAAATTCAATTAAAAATATTCAGTAATTATTCCAATTTCTCTAGATGCTTTGGTTTTACTTCTGGGAATAAATTGTTGTGTACCTAAGTCTTCAACTGAACACTGAACATGCAGATGGTGCAAATTTGAACCAATGAAAATAAAACAGATAAACCAATAATGATTTTTAGAAAGCAGAAGATGAGAAATGCTATCTCAATCACCCATCCTACACTAGTGTGAAGAATAAACAGTGGGCCTGTTTCTTAAGCTGGGCTTATTCCTATTTGGCCCCAGTAAATATCTAGTGGGCCTCTGATAAACATGTGTTTCTTGAGTCAACTTAATTTGATTGACATAAGAAAGGAAGTGGAGCAGGCATTTCAGAAGAGGAAGAGCAAGTACCCACCATTCCAGGAGTGCCCACTTGTCCTGGATCGCTCCATCATGCAGTGTCTTGGGGTCTCATTCTTAAAGCCTCTGAACATTTGATCTGTCTCTCCTGGACGCTTTTATTAAAGGGAGTTTTAAAATAAGCTGCAAGGTTTATGTCATGCCCTATAATTATGCCAACCATATTTCCAGGGTTTTCAGTGGTAATGCAAGCTTCGTTTAATTTTATCTTTATCTTTTTTTTAAAAAAGAGATAATTTATTACATGTATAACTAGCTGTGAATTAAGTTCTCTGTATTTATAACAATTTTTCATAAATCAAGTAGGAAAATGTCCTTTATCCAACCTTGTGTTCTAGTTTTTCTTTCTTAAAAATCTGTGTATTATGTAATATGTCCCTGGACAAATTCAGTAGGGTAATGTAGGTCTTACTGAGTTAATGCATGTGAGTGTGCTTTAAAAGGTAGAGCTATACAAAAGCTTATAAGCTACTTTTACAGGAAGTACTAGATGACCTTTTGTGGAGCAAGGTGGGTCCATCTGAGCCTTCATTTGCCAGGTACCAGATCTGGGATAAACTTTGCAATGTCCTATAGCTCTGATTAGGGAGTAGCCTCTCCTGGAAGGAGAGATGTATGAGGCCAGGGTTAGAGCAGAGAAAATGAATATCCTTCCATCATTGCATAGAGCAATGGCCTTGGTCCCTTTGTTTCTCTTCCCTTTTATAAAGCAAATTAACTTCACCTTGACTGTGGGAAATTGTCAGGCCATCCTGAAGTGAGGCTGTCTGGATGGGGATGCAGCTTTTTCCTGTGGACTCTGCTTGCCCAAGTTCTGAAGACTTGGGGACACTTTAACAGGTTCAGTCCCTCCTACCAGGAAAAGGAAGCCAATGGTTGCAGGGGAGGCTGAGCTGGGTGCAGCTCCTCCACCTGGGGTGTGACTCCCTATACCATTTAGCTTGTTGTCTTGAAAACTTGAAGAAGCCCTCAGGGTCACTGGAGTGAGAAGTCAGCACTGACTGACTTCTCATATAAGGCTCTCCTCTTTTGGGCTTTGGGGACATTCAGACACCATGGATGCCCCTCCAGTGGCTCTCCCTGTTACTTTTCTTCATTGCAGGGATAGTTTCCATCCTTAGTGTAGCCGTCAACTCCTTTTGACATTTCAAAAAAGTCACAATTGGCCCTGGCCAGGTGGCTCACTTAGTTGGAGCATTGTCCCATACACCACTAGGTTGCAGGTTCGATTCCCAGTCAGGACATACTAGGGAGACAACCAGTCAATGTTTCTCTCTCTCTTTCTCTTTCTCTCCCCTATCCTCCTTCTCTCTCTAAAATCAATAAATATATTTTTGAGTGAATATTTTTTTTGACAATGACCAGAGGGGCGGGGAGGGGATAAGGGTGGAAAGAAGGGAAAGAGATGATTCAAGGAATGTGTATGAATGACCCACGGACATGGACAACAGGGTGGTGATTGACTGTGGGAGTCAGGCTTGGGTGGGGCAGTGGGGGAAAATTGGGATAGCTGTAATAGAACAACATAATATTCAATTAAAAAATCATAACTAGTACTAAGCAGAATTTATGCCTTTGTAGTCACACTGTTTGTTGTACAAGGAGGATCCCATTTAGGTCTCCATTTGTCAGCCATGAAGGTTCAAGATAAATTCTACAACACCACCAGTGTGAGTGAAGGCAGAGACTGGTGGAGAAAGGAAAAGCTCTCCAAAGTTAGTGTCAGTGAGAGAGGAGAAGCCCCTGCTCTTCCTTCCTCCTCTGCATCCTCAGAGAGACCTGAGGATGTCAGAGTGTCTGCTAGACATGTGGGAGATTGTGGGGGCAGGGATAGCCTATGTTCCAGTGAAGGAAACCTGCTCTCCTTTGTCCTGCACTTATTTGTAGGGTAGATGTAAGAAAGTAGACTTATTAGAAGAAATAATCAGACCATCTTTGTGCTAGCTCACCTAGTTGGGATTTCAGCTGTTTATTGGAGTTGTCTAGGGTTACCTGATGCTCAATCCCTAGAGAATTTGGGGCCCTGAGACATGACAGCCCTTCCTCCAACAACTAATAATCCCTACTGCAGGGAGACGCGGGTGGGGGACCACTGTTCAGACAGTGAGAAGTTAGGGTCATTTTGGGTAATTCTTGTACCCTGCATCACAACCTTGTTCTTGAACTTTCAGTTTTAGCCCTGTTACCTCCATTCTTAGTTATCAATAAGCTAGTCATTCCATGAGACATTAAATTACTAATGGTTGTAGGTTGGGTTCTCCAGGGAGCAGATTCTGACATAGAGATCAACATGCAGGAGATGTATTAGGGAGTGCTCTTGGGGTCAACATTTGTAGAAAAAAAGCTATGGAAGAAAGTTTGGAGCAGGAGAAGTTAAACTGGGGTTCAGTCACTTCCAGTGAAAGCCTCAGATATTCTGAAGCTGGGATGATCCTTCAGAATTGTCTCTGACTGGGGCCAAGTATTCTGGTCCTTTATATTCCCACATCATTGAGTCATTGCGTACAGGCTGCCCTGGGAAGTGGTTGGGTCAAGTGACTCTCTTCAACCTAAGTTTCCAGAGGACACTGTTATCTGAGAATTTTCTCCTGGTAGCACCTGTAGTGTCCAGGTAATAAATCCTCAGTTCTGAAGGAGATCTGACTGCAATGGAATATCTAGTGCAATAAGTAACAGATATTTGGAATACCCTGTGATGTCATGTAATGAATCAGGATGTTTAACTTTTTTTTCTTAGCTACAGACAATTTACTCCAAATTGGTGACAGTCTTCTATTGAGGTCTACCAGTTATATTTCTATGCTTCAAAAGGCAATTATAAATATTCAACTGAGCTTTAATAAAGGAACAAAGGCAATGCAATGGAGCAAAGATAGTTTTTTTAAACAAATGGTGCTGAAACAATTGGAAATCCACATGCAAAAAGATGAATCTAGACACAGAACTTATACCCTTCACAAAAATTAACTGAAAATTGGTTACAGACCTAAATATAAAATGCAAAACTATTAAACTTCTATAAGATAACACAGGAGAAAACTTATGCAACCTTTTGGTATGGTGATGACTTTTTAGATAAAACACCAAAGGCAGAATCCATGAAAAAAAGTTAATAAGCTGGATTTCATTACAATTAAAAATCTCTGGTCTGCAAAAGACAACATCAAGAGAATGAGTAGAAAAGCCACTGACTGGTAGAAGATATTTGCAAAAGCTACTTATGATAAAGGACTAGTATCCAAAATATACAAACATATCTTAAAGCTCAACAATAAGAAAACAAATATTCCAATTTAAATTTTTACCTCAACAGATACCTCACCAAGAATGACAAATAAGCATATGAAAAGATATTTCCCATCATGTCTTATCAGGGAAATGCAAAATAACAGAATAATGAAATATTACTGCATACCTAATGTCCAAAATCTGGAACACTGACAATCCCAAATGCTGGCAAGGATGTGGAACAACAGGAACTCACATTCATTGCTGGTGGGGATGCAAAATGGTAAAGCCACTTTAGAAGACAGTTTAGCTGTGTCTTAGAAAACATATTTTTACCATATGATTCAGCAATATTGCTCCTTGATATTTATCTAGAGGAGTTGAAAATTTTTGTGCACATGAATATTTATAGCAATCTCATTCATAATTATCAAAACTTGGAAGCAACCAAGGTATCTTCCAGTAGGTTAATAGATAAACTATGGTTCATCCAGACGATGGAATATTACTCAGCTCTAAGAAGAAAAGAGCTATCAAACCATGAAAAGACATATGACCATGAAACTTGAATGAAAATTACTAAGTGAAAGAAGCCAATCTGAAAAGGCAGCATTGTGTGTAATTCCAACCACATAACACTTTGGAAAACTGTAGAGATAATAAAAATATGAGTGGCTGCCAGGGATTGAGGATGGGGGCAGGGAGGGGTGAATAGGTACAGCTCAGAGGATGTATGACACCTGAGGATATATATGTTATCATACATTAGTCTAAACCCATAGAATGTACAACATCAAGAGTAAACCTTAACGTAAGCTATGGACTTTGGATGATTATGATGTGCCTACATAGGTTCATCGGTTGTAACGAATGTAGCTCTCTGGTGGGAGATATTGCTAATGGATGAAGCAATACATACATGGCAGCAGGGGATTATGGAAAATCTCTGTATCTTCCCCTCAATTTTGCTCTGAACCTAAAACTGCTCAAAAGATAGTCTTAATTCTTAAAAAGGCAATTATACAGACTCTGACAATAGTCATCAAAAAATGACATGTTCATAGGACTTTGTTTATACACTTCACTGGCTGATTTAATGAGATATAATAGCAATCATACAGAAAAAATGCTCTTTAAGGGATTATCAGATTTTTAATTTTAGAAGATACCAGTACCAACTAGTCATGAAATTCTAATATTTCTCCTTTCAGAGCAATGCTCTGAGGGAATGTCATTGTTTATAATATTAAGTTGCCCCAGTTACATAAATATTCTATGACTATTAGTTCAAAGAATTATAGCTAAAAACTAATTTTGAGAATGCTGGAAGTCATTTTCTCTCACTCTGCTGTTTGATCTCTTAAATGTGGTCAATAATGCCTAAAAGAGCTCTTGTATCTCTTCATTACAACTTATTAAATTTTAATCAAAATAAAAGTAATATTTATGCTACCAATTTATTACACTACAGCATTAGTCTCAGTTCTGCTGGGGAATTCTAGTAAAATGAGCAACACAATGAAGTCTTGCTCTTGAGTTTTGTAATGGTTCTGAAATCAATTTTTGGAATAGTTTCATGTGCATCATTGCAGCCCAACCATTCCACTCAACGCACAGCATTTACCACTGTTCAGCCAACCCAGACCTTATAAAACTGACTGTGCTGAAGTGTTTTACTTAGGAAGAGCTATAGTCTTGTGCCCCGTAGGCTTTTTATAAAATAGTTGATTCCTTTTGGGACACAGACATTTGTTCAGGGTTTAGAGAATCTTATTTTTCTCTCACCAGAGGAGACATAGGCAGCCATCTTCCTGCGCACCCGCACTTCTATGCTCATGTTGTTTTACTCTGGCCATTTTATCAGCTCCTTAAGGTTTCACTCAAGGTTTATTGCATGACCATTTTTATTGTTGTTAAATATGGTTTTATAATATTTATGTCAACTTTGATTCAAATTCTCCCAAGAGCTTTAAGCTAGGCTAGTGGAAAGAGCAGTCCATTGCTTTTCTAACTCTTAACCCCAGCGTTGGAGGGGCATTTAAGCAATACCCAGAGGCTCAGCCAACTGTGGATCATCCATGTCCTGGGTGTTCCTTTTTATTATACCCATTTAGTTACTGTCCATTTTTCTCTAGCCTCTTTCCTATATCCTACATTTTCAACATTTTCCCAAAACATATGACATGTTCACTTGCTGTAGGGGAATTTAAAGTGTCGTATTCACACAAAAGATTAGAACAGTAAAAAGTCTGTCAAGTCAGCGGGCAACATGACAGTTCCTGAGCATAAATGGATAGTGTGATTAGAAATTTGAAAAGGTGGGTTGGGCATGTCAGGTTAGTAGTAGATTCATCCAAATCAACCGTCCATAACTCAGAGAGACATAGTGACTCCTGGTGTATTCATTCGTTCAACATAAAATGTGGGCCACGTACTATTCTAAACAGGATTACAGCAGAGAACAAAGCCAGGCTGGCTTCCTGAGAGTTACATTCTGGGACTTTTTTAGGCATAGAGTAGTTCACCAACCAGCACTACTGACATTCCAGGATCTGGTTAGAAATGCAGAATCTCAGGACTTACCTCAGACCTACTGAATCAGAATATGCATTTAAGGAGTTCTCCAAGTAATTTGTATGCACAATGAAGTTGGAGAAGCAGTGCTCTAAACAGGGGTGTCAAACTCACTTTCACAGGGTCCACATCAGACTCACGATTGCCTTCAAAGGGCCGAAATACTTTCAGGACTGTATAAATGTAACTACTCCTTAACTGTTAAGGAGTTGAAATTACATTTGGCCCTTTGAAGGCAACTCCAAGGCTGATGCCCCAGGTGAAAATGAGTTTGACACCCCTGCTCTAATAGATGGTATTACAGTATAATGTGATGGGTCTCAACCTTCAGCACATCAGACTCCCCTGGAAAGCTTGTTACAACCTACACCCCAGGATTTCTGATTCTGTTGATCTGAAGCAGAGGCCATCAGTTTACCCTTCAAAAATGTTTCCAGGTGCTGCCAGTGCTGCTGGTACAACCACACTTTGGTGTGGGTGACAGGGGCGTCCAAATATTTCTGATTCAGTCCTGGCTCTGCCAATTAAAGACCTCAGCAAGTCATTTAACTCTCTAGGCTTCAGTTTTGTCATCTGTAAAATGTGGTGTCATAACAGTACTGCCTTGTAGGTTTATGGTGAAAATTAAATAGAACATAGAAATTGCCCAGGCCATAGTCAGTGCTCATTGAATGACAGAGTGTTACCAAAAGAATGTAAAAGCCAGCACTTAACTCAGGGGCTCCTGTGGCTCTAACACACATATTTAAATGAAATTGCTCCCCAGTGTCTCTGTTCTGTAAGTTTGGATCCCTGAAAATTAGACCCCACCCACTTATTCACTGGCCTTGAGCAAGGGCGCTCCCTCTCCTCACCCACCCTAGTTAGTGACTTAGGTTCAGATTGGTTTCCCCTGCCCAAGCTGTGGCACTTGAGGTGTTTTTCCTTTCTCTTCATGTGGTGTGATCTTTTTAATTATCACTCAACAGTCTACTCTCAACACCTTTGCAGTTGGGTGATTAACAGGGTCAAAATTTATCTTTTTCATCCTGTAGGACTCTTTTCAGCAGTAACATTTGCAGTGCCTTTTATTGATTCTTAGTTTTCATGTATTAAAGAATATTAGATAGGAACAGATTAAAAGAAAAAGATAATTGTATTTTGCCAAGAAGGTTCTTAATTTATATTTTCTAAACACTCCATGTATGCTTGAAAAGCACTTTCCCTCTAGACAAACTACTTTTTACCTTCTCAGGCCACAAAGCTGTAATTCTGAATTTGCAATCATGCAATATGTTATTATGGAAATATTAAAGGAACAAAATATCCCCTTTAATACTCTACCTTGTTAAGTATCAATTAAACTCAGGAAGATAATTAGAGCTAATGACACTCTGGTGATCTTGACGGCAGACAGTATGGCCCATTTAAAACAGTTCCAATTAAGTAGGTCTATCTCTGGCACACTTTTGATAAATGGTTTTCCTGGGCACTCATGAGTTATAGACCTAGCTTATGCTCTGATTCATCCATTCAAGAAACAGTCACTAAGCCTTTACTTTGAGTTGGTCACAAAAGTAAACAGAGGCAGTCCCTGCTTTCAGGAGTTCACAGTTCAAAGCATAGGCAGACCTATAAACAAATGGTGAGAATGAAGTAGCACATGCAGAACGGGAGAGAGGGATCAGGTTAATAAAATCCCAATCCAGGGAAGAATGGTTAGGAATGGCATCCTGATCGAGGTCACACCTGATTCTTAGCAGATTAGTGTGGACTAGCCAAGTGCAGGCAGGGTGGGAGAAATTTCAGGCAGAGAAGATAATACGGGCAAAAGCACAGAGGCAAAACCTAGCCCTATAAGAGGGAGAGGATGAATTAATCCTCTGGAGTGCATAAGGCCAGGTAAGGAACTGGTGTGCCTGTGCCATGCTAAGAAACATGGCCTTTTCCTGCAGGTGTTGGAAGTCACTGAACTTATAGCAATAAAGAACTTATTGAGGTGGAATGGCAACGTGAACTTATATTTCACATGGAATCAATTTGGTGAGTGTGAAGAGGGAATATTCAGATAGAGAAGCCTGTTAAAAGACAATTGCAATAATTCAAGTAAGAAATAATGAGTCTAAATGGGGAACGATAGAGAGATTTAATAACTACGTAGATAGTAAAATAAAGCAGTGCTTGGTGATCTGACTCTTGGGAGTGGGAAGTGGTGGAGGAGGAGGAGTCAAGGGTGAAGCATAGGTGGGCAGAAGGGATGAAGGGTGGGGCAGTGATGCTAACCTAAGAGATCTTGCAGAGGGAAGCACACAGATGTGGGGAGATAAAGGACATTGTGAGTGTTGGACATGGTGAGTTTAAGACTTTGTGGGGTATTTTCATTGTTTATATTAAGTCTGAGCTAAGGAGAGAGGTCTAGTCTGGATTTATTGAGGTGGTGGCATTTGAAGTCACAGGAAAAGAGAAAAACTATGGAGTGAGGGACAATGACTGCAAAAAGAACCCAAATGAAGAGCAACATAAATAAACAAATTATATGAAGGGAAGTCCACAAAAGAGAAGGCAGGACTCATTTAATTTTTAAAAAAATTAAAGATTTTATTTATTTTTAGAGAGAGGAAAAGGGAGGGAGAAAGAGGGAGAGAAACATCAATGAGAGAGATTGGTCGCCTCTCACATGCCCCCAGCCTGGCATGTGCCCTGATCAGGGATCAAAAAAGTCCGAAACTGAGCACCTGGCCTGCAACCCAGGCATGTACCTTGACTGGGGATCAAACCAGTGAACTTTCATTGAGCTGGACGAGGCCCAACTCACTGAGCCACACCAAGCAGGTGGGGTTGTTTAAGTAGGGGTGGGTATAAGAAGAATCAGAAGCTGGTCTTCTGACAGAAACTAAGCAAGTAGGGCTTCAAGAAGGGAAACAGTTTCATTGAAGCAATGAGCAGTTTCACCTGGAGACCTCCATCTTGAGGAAGGATGTAGAGAAAGGGAAATTATCAAGAAATACATCCCATAGACCAAGGGGTTGGGAAGATATAGGAAAGAGGAGGAGGGAGAACAAGATCGTAGTAGAAATATTTCATCTTACTTTTCCATCAGATCAGATTTTCAATGGAGGAATATTTTAAGGGTCATCACACCACTGTGGAATATCAGTCTTGACAAAGGATTGACCTTGCGAATTGTTTAGTTTCTGGTTGATAGTTCTTAGTGCACCCAAGAGGAGATCTTTGCTTCTCATTACTGTGAGATGAAGTTCAACATGGCTAGCCAGGGACTCTGTTCTGAATACATTACATATTTGCAGAAACATGGACTAGTATGTGTTTCTAGTCCCATCATTGTACTAGGCAACCTACTACCACAGAGTTAAGCTGTATTTAGCATTCTTCAAGGGTCCCTGTTTAAAAAAAAGTGTTGTGGAAAACCTTGCCCTGAACAACCAACATTCTCCAGTGATTAAACTGTAGGTATTAAAATAAGACATATTGCCAAACCATTAGCCACAGCTCTTTGGTTTTATAGAATAGAAAACCAACTCAAATCTAGTTTAAGCAAAATAAAAACTGGGTGGGGACATTTATATAAAAGAAAATTTAAGAGCTATTTATTCTACCTTTCAGGTTGACCTAGAGCTGAAGTTGAAGTTGAAACAATGCCACAGAACTCATTCTCTCTCTGTCCAACTCTGTTACCCTTTCCTCTGTATTGACTTCATTTTCAAACACACTTTTTCTACAAGGTGATACTGAAGACTCCAATAGTTCCAGATACAAGTGACTTCTGGTGTCTGTATTCTTGGCAGAAGTGAGGGAATTGCAGGGTGCTACAGCCAGACCAGGGTATGAGCCCATCCAAGATGCCACACCTGAACCACACAGACTAAGAATGTTGGATGGATGGCCCTCAAAAAATGCTGGGAAATGACAAAAATTTTCACTTAGAATCTTAAGGTAGAAAAATAGAGGGAAGGTTTCCTTTTGTGTGTGTGTGTGTGTGTTTGTTTGTTTTTGTTGTTGTTGCAGTTTTCTACTTGCTATCTAATGTAGCAACCAGGAATTAGGAAGTTGAGTTTTGTTTCTGTTTGGCAGTTAATTCCATGGACAACTTTGGTAAAATGGCTTAACACCAGTACACCTAATGTTTTTCATCAGCAAAAACCAATGATATTGGACTAAAGTAGTGGTTCTCAAACTTTATCTCCCACCAAAATCACTGGAAGTCTTGTTAAAACTCAGTACAGAGTTCTGTCCTTGTAGTGTCTGATTCAGTAGGTTGTGTATAGGTGGTGTGTTAAGTGAGAATTAATATTTCTAACATGTTTCCAGGTGATCCTAATGTGCTGATTCAGGGACCCAGTGTTCAGGGACAACACTGGACTAGATAATTCCTTACAACCCTTTTTTATCACCTAATGCTACAAATCTATATTTTCTCTCATGGGGAAATAGCTACAGTGCCTACACCAAGGTTGGGCAAGCACTTACAAACCAAATCTAAACAATTAGCATCCGTGCTAAAAAGAATTCCGAGGCAAACTCCATGCTTGGGCACTGATTTGTGATGTCTGCCTTCACTGTAGATGATAAATGAGTAAGCCTGCCACACACTGGCCATCTCTGACCTGGGTATTTCTTGCTAAACTTCTTGGGAGACATTGTAGTGTTCATGATGTAAGAAATAAAAGGCATAACCATAGGGTGAGACAAGCATCTCAAAGAGCTCAAATTTCCTAATCTAGGTTAAAAGTGAGCAGACATGATGATGATAAAGATGATGATGATGATGGTGATGTACCTAGTGCTAGTCTGGTGCTTAAAGGACCTTCACATCATGTCTTACTTGATCCTCCCAACAGCTCTGTAATAAGCAGAGCAGAATGACAAATCATCAGTTCAAAATGAAAACATGAAAAATATTAGAACGATCAATGAAACGATTCTAAATGAGATTTTATTTGCTTTGCAGATCAACTAAAGACCCCAGGCTTTTTGTTATGTCACACCAAGAGAGAAGGTGAACTTTGTGAGAATGAGTAGGTGATAAAATACAATCTCCTTCTCACTAAGGAAGCATTTGCTGCTAAGAAACCAATAAGAAATATTAACCTCTTTTAGCCCAAATGAAAAATTTCAAAGTGCAGTTTCTTATTTTTTATTTAGAAGGATCAAATTTTTAATATTTTATCAATTATGCTATTGCAGTTGTCCCATTTTCCTCCTTTGCCCCCATCTTCCTTGTACCCCACTTCCCTCCAGCAGGTCTCCCCTTATTTCATGTCCATGAGTTGTGCATATAAGTTCTTTGGCTTCTCCATTTCCTATACTACTCTTAAATCCTCCTGTCTGTTTTGTGCCTACCAATTATGCTTCTTAATCCCTGCACCTTTCCCCCCATTTTGCCCCTTCCCCCTCCCAGTTGATAATCTTCCAAATGACCTCCATACCCATGATTCTGTTCCTATTCTGGTTGTTTCCTTTGTTTGTTTGTTTCAGTTTCAGTTGTTAATAGTTATGGGGTTTTTGCCCTTTTAATGTAAGTAGTTTTGATCTTCATCTTTTTCTTAAATAAGTCCTTTTAACATTTCCTATAATAATGGTTTGGTGATAATGAACTCCTTTAGCTTTTTCTTGTCTGGGAAGCACTTTATCTGCTCTTCCTTTCTAATTGATAGCTTTGCTAGATAGAGCAATATAGAATGTAGGTCCTTGCTTTTCATCACTTCAAGTACTTCTTGCCAGTCCTTTTTAGCCTGCAAAGTTTCTTGTGAGAAATCAGCTGACCGTCTTATGGGAACTCCTTTGTAGGAACTCTCTGCTTTTCTCCTGCTGCTTTTAAGATTATAGCTCTTTATCTTTAAACTTTAGCATTTTAATTATGATGTGTCTTGTGTGGTCCTTTTTAGGTCCAACTTGTTTGGGATTCTCTGTCCTTCCTGGACTTGTATGTCTATTTTCTTTGCCAAATTAGGAAAGTTTTCTTTCATTATTTTTGAGATAAGTTTTCTATTTCTTGCTCTTCTTCTCCTTCTGGCATCCCTATGATTCAGATGTTGGTATAATTTTAAAGTTGTCCCAGAGGTTCTTAATCCTATCCTCCTTTTTTAAAATTCTTTTTCCTTTCTGCTCTTCTGATTGAATGCTTTTTCCTTCCTTGTGTTCCAAGTTGTCGATTTGATTCTTGGCTTCATCCACTCCACTGTTTGTTCCCTGTAGATTTTTCTTTATTTCAGTCAAGTGTAACCTCCATTTCTTCCCTTGCTTTTGCCATACTCAATGAGTTCTTTGAGCATTCTGATCACCAGTGTTTTGAACTATGCATCTGATAGGTTGGTTACCTCTGCTTTGTTTAGATATTTTTCTGGAGTTTTGATTTGTTCTTTCATTTGGGCCATGTTGCTTTGTCTCCTCAATTCAGCAGCTTCCTTGGGTTTGTTCCTGTGTATTAGGTAGAGCTGCTTTGACTCCATATATTAGAAAAGACACCTGTAAATCACGTGGGGTAGAGCCTTAAGTAATCACCAGGGTGGGGCAAGCTACTTCACAGCTTTACCGCTCTTTGTTGTGGGGAGGCCTCAGAAAAGGGATAATGCCACTCCCTGTTTTCTGGAGGGTTGCCTGGCACTTGCTCCACTTCCAGTCACTTCACCCATTTCCTATAAGCAACTGGTGCCCTTCCAGCTCTTGCTCTGGTGGTGAATCCCAGAGTGGGTGGGTTTGCTTACATTCTGTCTGTGAAGTCCCCTTAAATGGACTCTCCTGAAAATCTGGCAGTTTTTTCTGCCTCCCCAACTCCCACCGGTTTCTACAGCCAGAAGTTATGAGGATCTATCTTCCCAGCATTGAAACGCTGGGCTGGGCAGTCTGGCCTATGCACTGGGATTGCTTGCTCCCAAGGTATCCATCCTGATTTTTATCTACTACACATAGTGTGGGACTACCCATTCTACTGCCACCACCCCTCTGCACCACACTACGTCTCCATGCCTGTCACCCATCTTGGTGATTCTGACCCTCCCACTCATCTGGATGAATGTGGCTTCTCTAAACCCTTCGTTGTTAGACTTCTGTACAGCTCAGTTTTCTGACAGCTCTGGTTGTTACTTGTTTTCAGATGTAATTGTCATTTTCTCTGTGGTTGCATGAGGAGGTGAAACATATCTACCTAAGCCTCCATCCTCACCAGACTAGAAAGACCTAATTTTAACATAAACTTTTTATTGAAGTGTAACACACATTCAGAGAACTATCCAAATCATATGTGTGCACCCAAGTGAATTTTCAGAAAATAAAAGCATTTAAGTAACCAAAGGCAGAGCAAAAGAAAGAACACTACAGGTAACCCAGAGGTCTCTTCTTCCCCCTCCCAGTAACTGACTCCTTAATGTAACTGCTATCCAGACTTTACATACCATAGATTAGTTTTGCCAGAGTACAATTTGATTTACAAAGAAAAAATAAAGTGACTTATCCCCTATGTACAGGTATTCCTGAGTCAATTATTATTTTGTGGTATGATAACATTTGATATAATGCCTGTTTATATATCTTTCATGAAAGTTCTAAAAATATTAATGCCTGTATTTGGAATGTATTAAATAAAATTATTCTTGTAATATACTGAAGCTAAGAAATTCAGTAGCACACTGTTTTTGTGGAATTTAATTGTATTGCAATCGTATCTCATAGAATATAGAATATACAGCATCAAATAGGTATTACAAAATTACTGCATTGAACTTATACACTTTTTTCTTAAGAGAATCCCTCAAAATTTCCCTTTGAGCCCATTTATTCTTATTTTACATATGATTCTTGTCGATTTAGTCATGTGGTTTCTGAGGTCACCACATATTAAAAGTTTGTAACAAGAATTTGGTTGAGGGGCTAACCCACATGCACATATAAATTATGTCAAGACATAACAGGTGTCAGGAAGGAAAGAAACAATATAAAAGAACATTTTACTACAGAAACTAGTAAGCACCATGATTGAGTCCAATTAACATAGAGATTAATATACTCTGAGAGCATCCCCATACTGGGGAGCAAGCTATGATGTGCTCAGCTGCAATCCTGAGCTATTTGGTAGCGTCTCAGTCATATTCAATAACCATTCTTGAAGACACCATGAAAATATGCAAAATAATGGACAGAGTTTCATCTAAAAGAGTTCTAATACAAGATCTGTCTGGAAAAAATCCAGCTACTATTCATACTCATATAACAAGAATGGTTTGCATAACATCAATGTAACCTGGCAGCCAAGGACAATGGACAAGAATGCACATGCATGAACAATGAGGACTTCATTGTACTAGTCATTGGGGGTGGTAGATGCTTTTTAGTGAGCATGTGTACTATGTGGCCATCACATTCAAAATGACCGAGTGAGGAGAACAATGGATCTGCAACAAATTTTGGGTTAAGCTTGAACATTCCTCCGTGGAAACTATTCTGATGATTCAGAAGGGTGCAGCTATGGGCAACTGGTGATTAGCTGCTTTATCGCAAAAATGCTCCTGGTTGTGCATCATATCTTGTGAAGTTTTTTGGCAAAATATCAAATCACCCACATGACTCAGCACCCCCTACAGCCTAGATTTGGTGCCCTGTGACTTTTGGCTTTTCTGAAAACTGAAATCACCTTTGAAAGGGAAGAGATTTCAGACTGTCAATGAGGTTCAGGAAAATACAACAGACCAGCTGATGGCAACTGGGAGAACTGAGTGAGGTGGTAGGGTGCCTACTTTGAAGAGGACTGAGGTGTCATTGTTGTATGTCCAATGTTTCTTGTATCTTGTATCTTCTTCAATAAATCTTTTTTTCATAGCACATGGCTGGATACCTTCTGGACAAACCTCATATGACAGAAAATTTTATAGCTCAAGAGACAAATCTTTAGTCATTTGTATAACATAGGAATTCCAGAAATTATTAATTACTTGAGAAATATAGAGCAGTTTTATTAAATTGTGGAAAGAGTTTCCACATTGCCAAGACAGAGCGTGAACAGGTTTGTCTTTTAGATTCCTGAAATGGCAGAGCAGTAGATGCTCTAAGCTCCACTAGCTGTAGAAATCTCTAACACTCTAAACTCAACTTGCATTCCAGAAACCCAATTCTTGGGGGTTCATTATGCATGTTCAGTATAAAAATTAATTTTGGTATTATGGATAAATAAATATTAAAAATGAAAATTACATACAACCCTACTCAGAAATAAATATTTGTTAAGATTTTTATTTATTTACTTTTTAGGGAGTTGGGAAGAGAGGGAGAGAAACATCAATGTGTGAGAGGTACATCAATTGGTTGCCTCTCACATGTCCCCAACCAGGAACCTGGCCCACAACCCAGGCATGTGCCCTGACCGAGAATTGAACCAGTGATCCTTTGGTATGCAGGCAGGTGCTCAATCCACTGAGCCACACCAGACAGGGCAGAAATAAACACTTTAAACCTGGGTGTCTGCTCTTTCCACTTTACAGTACAGAGTAAACAGTATTCTAGTTCTTTAAATATCTTACCCCACCACCATTTATAATAATTATGTAGTATTCCATTGTTTAATTGTATGATAATATATTAACCAATCCCAACTGTTGAATGTTTAGTTTCTCAATTTTTTAATATTATGTAAAATGCTGACATGAATGTACTTTAGCTATATTTTTGGTCACATGAATTACTACCTTGGGATTAATTTCTAGAGGTGAAATGTATCTTGTAGATGCTCTACAGAAGGGTTATTTTTAGATATTCACCAGTGATGTGAACTGCTTCTGAACCAAAATCAACACTGAGTTTGAAAAGTAAGACTTAGTGTATTTGTCACTTTCTCACGATGCTTCCATAACATGGTCCCTATTTATTTTAGTTTGCTCTGTTAGTTTGATTGTTAGTGAGGTGGAACATTTTTATATGTTTACTAGGCATTTGTATTCTCTTTTCTGGTATTTCTTTTTAATGTACTTCATCCATTTTTTTCAGTTGAGATTTTAAATATTGGTTTATTATATTAGTAATTTGTAAGATTTTTTATTACTTAAGAAAATTAAAGTTTCATTACATCATAAGCTTTTTTCACAGTTTGTATGTACAATAAATAGTGTTTATTTTTGCTATTCTTCTTTAAGATAGTTTTAAAAGTTTATAGGATCGAGCATGTTAAACCACATTATCTAGGGCTTAGAAACTTTTTCCACTAATATTATATAAAATTCACAAGTATATTTTTCTAGACTTGGATATTTTTAATTTAGCATTTTTATCTATAAGAATTACATTTGAAAAGATGTGAGGAAGAGACCTAACTTAATTTTTCTCTATGTATTTTGATGAGTCCTAATACCAGTTACTGGGTAATGCATCACAAATGTCTTTTAGAAGGGGGATAAATCATCATGGAAAACAATATTAAGAAAAGTTGTGACAGAGTTATTTATTGAATGCTTTTTACAAGAAATTCAAGCCAATTTTTGATAAATATGTAGAGTAATGTGAACTGGCAAAGGATGGGAAAATGTGATTCATTTAAATAACAACTCTTTAGTCACCTTACCATGTGCCATTTTTGTCAGCTCCCCACTGTCTTTGACCCTCTTTCAGATGCCATCTTCAGTCAGGGCAAGAGTTCCCAGTGACGCACAGACATCTGGGAAGGGCATTCCCCCTCCCACCTCTGTAGGTCATGCAGGCACCGTATGAGCTTCCCCCCAGCTATGTCATGAGTCACTACACCTCTCAGTCATGTACACAACTCTGCAGCTTCCGAGATCTTCCTTTCAGGAAGGCATGGGCTGCTAACCTGCCTGTGTTATGTAATGCACCTTAAAGCTGTACTCTTCATGCTGTGGGCATTCCCCACCCCGCCACACTCCTGCCTCCCTGCAGGAGTTGGGGGGACAGTGGGGCTCTCCTGCCCTCAGGGGACCCATTAGACAAGGACCAGATGATCATGCCCCCAGGACAGGACTAAGATTAGCTTGGTATTTCTTTAGGGCCACATGGGAGAAAGAGAAAAATGAGATGCGCCAGCCTGGTACAAGGCAGTTGTTGGGCACAAAGGCCGTACTGAAGCCCTGACAGGTGTGGCTCACGGACTGGATTCTCCCCTTCAGGCACATGCCTAGGTTGCAGGTTTGGTCCCTGCTCTGGGTGTGTACAAGAGGCAGATGATCCATGTTTCTCTCTCACATCAGTGTTTCTCTCCCTTTCTTTCTCCCCCCTTTCCCCATCTCTAAAAATGAGTAAATAAAATCTTTTTTTTTTAAAGCTGTATTGAAGAGCTTGAAAACACCTTTCACTGCTCAGGAATTCTAAAATATATACTCATAAAGATGATTTTTCCTACTTCAGTAAAAATCTAGTGGAATTTAGTCATTGAAAGATTTTTCATGGGGAGTATTAGCAATGTAAAGAAACTTAAAAGATTAAGCTAATGTAAGCTCAGCTGGAATGTCATTAATTGAGAGGAGTAATCCCTAATGCCTTAATCCATAGATTCATTAAGGATTTGAAAGAAGTTATGAATAATTTGTTCCATTAACTAAATGAGGTTTTAAGATACTCTTGGAAAAACAAGAGTATAGGGCAACTTTAAGTGGATTTTAAGATGTTGGCAGGGTGAACTGAGTCCTCACAGAGATCAAGAGAAGAGAGAACCTGACTCAGAAGCTATAAAAGGAATGGTATCTTGATAGACGTAAAACTTGAGAACATTCTAAAGTACTTTTTCGGGTCAGAGAATGTTACTGTTGAGTACTGCTGTACAAAGTTCCATTTCTTTATTGTTCTTATTTGTTTTTCCTTAATATTCACAATTCTTAAAATTATTACAACACTTTCCATAAGAAAGTTAGCTACACATAATAAGTCTGTTAAACTCCAAGTATAATAGATACACAGAGAAAATAATCAATTCTAAGCATAAACCTAACATTCAACATTTATGAGCTACCATATTTTGCCCTACTCTATTCATCTAAGTTTATTTATCAGTGCTGCCCAACACTAAATTTTCTATTTAAAAAAGAACTTGTGGATGGTATAGATCAGTGGTTCTCAAACGTCAGTATGTGTCAGAATCCACAGGAAATTTTTAAACATTAGAAAGATTGCTGAGCCCATCCACAGAGTTTCTGTTTCCACAGGTCTGGGAATCTGTATTTCAATCATGTTCACAAATGATGCTGATGTTGCTGATCCAGGAACTCCTCTTTGAGAATCACTGCTGTAGAGCTTCCCATACAAATAATAAATCAAGAATTAAAATGAGTTGCTGATATCATAACAGTAGTTAGTGACATAATTAGAAACTTCATTGCAAACTTCAGGAGCAGGTTTTCAAGGTTAGTCTTGTGACTCTAGACCACATATAAATGCTGTTGTCTCATTAAATAAAAATTGGTTTTGAAGTTTTATGCGTGTGTGTGTGCATTCTGCATGTGTCAATTATTTCTAAGATATTGAAAATTTCCACCACCCACACATTCTCCTAAATAGAAACCTTGACTGAATTCATGAATCTACTCTTTTTCTGATGTACTATATAATTGGCTTCCACTTCTGAAGGATTTTATCTACTTAATATTTTTCAATTTTACATCTGCTATTCATCACCAAAGCTACCACTTTGTTTTGGGGCCTCACCAGTTTTTTTCCAGAAGATAGATAATTTTCTAAGTATCCTTTCTGTTTTGTTATAGGCTTGCTTTGATTCATTCTCAAGTTTCCATGATGTCTTTCTAAAAATTAAATCTGTTTTATAATGCACACCATTTTCTTTTGTTTTAATTTGAATAAATATTTTTCATGGTAAGTTTAAAAATAGGAAGTAAAAATTTACTGCAACATTTTGAAAATTTTTCAAAACTATAAAGAAGAAAATTAAAATTAACTATGATTCCTCAGCCCACAGTTCACATTTTGGTATGTTTCCTTCTTACCTTTTATTGAGATATAATTTATATGCCATACAATTTACCCATTGAAAGTATACAGTTAGTGATTTATAGCATATTCACAGAGTTGTATAACTACTGCCACAATCTAATTTTAGAACATTTCATTATTTGCCAAAGAAATTCCCTACTAATTACCAGTCAATTCCCATCCATTGCTCCCTTCACTCCTTTCAGAGCTGTAAGCAAACACTAATCTTTTTTTTGTCTCTAGAGATTTGCTGATTCTGGATATTTCATGTAAATGAAATCATAGAATATGTGGTCCTTTGTGATTAGTTTCTTTTACTTAGCATAATGTTTTCAAGGCTTATATGTCTTGTAGCATCCATCAGTACTTCACATTTTTTATTGCCGAATAATATCCCATTGCATAGTTATACAAAACCTTTTATTCATTGATGGCTATTTAGGTTGTTTCCACTTTGATTATTACAAATAACCCTGCTATGTATATTCATATACACATTTTTTGTGGTCATATGTTTTCATTTTATATATAACATTTTGAGAAACTACCAGTTCATTTTCCAAAGTGGTTGCACCATTTTATATTCCCAGCAGCAATTTGTAAGGACCCCAATCTCTCCATATCCTTTTCAAATCTAGTTATTGCTTGTTTTCTTTTTAATTATAGTCATATTTGTTGGTGTGAAGTGGTATCTCATTGTGGATTTGCATTTCCTTAATGAATAATGATATCAATGATCTTTTTGTGTGCTTATTTCCCATTTGTATACCTTCTAGAGAATTGTACATTCAACTCCTTTGCCAGTTTTTAGCTAGTTGTCTTTATTATTGAGTTGCAAGAAACACATACTTATTTTGAATACTACTCTTGTTAGAGAGAGCATTTGCAAGTATTTTCTCCCATTCTGTAGATTATCTTTTCACTTTATTTTTGGAATCCTTTGAAGCACAACTTTTAATTATGATGAAGTCCACTTTCTCTACTGTTTTTCTTTTTTGTTGTTGTTGTTGCACTTTTGGTGTCAGGTCCAAGAAGCCATTGCCTATCCTGACATCATGAAGATTTACTCCTATGCTCTTTTTAAATTGTTGTTCAAGTATATTTTTCTGCCTTTCCCCCTCACTCCAGTCCAACATCCCAGCCCTCCCTACCTCCCTACCATTTCCAGCCACCACCCCTCATTATTGTTCATGTGTCCTTTATAATTGTTCCTGCAGACCCTTCACCCTTGTCCCCTGAAATTCCCTCCTCTTCTCCCTCTGGTCATTGTCAGCCTGTTCTCAATTTCAGTGTCTTTGGTTATATTTTCCTTGTTTGTTTTGTTGATTAGGTTCCTGTTAAAGTTGAGATCATATGGTATTTATCTTTCATTATCTGACTTATTTCACTTAGCATAATGCTTTCCAGTTCCATCCATGCTGTCACAAAGGGTAGGAGCTCCTTCTTTCTTTCTGCTGCATAGAATTCCATTGTGTAAATGTACCATAGCAGCACAGTTTACAATAGCCAAGTGCTAGAAACAGCCTAAGTGCCCATCAGTAAATGAATGGATCAAAAAACTGTGGTACTCCTACATTTTTTAAAAAGAGTTTTATGTTTAGGTCTATAATCCATTTGAGTTAATTTTTATAATTTTTTATCTTCACCTGAGGACATTTCTTTTCATTGCTTTTATAGAGAGAGAAGTATGATTGGTCACCTCCTGAACTGGGAATTCACACCTGGACACTGGTGATCAAACCTGCAAGTTTTTGGTTATAGGATGATGCTCCAACCAACAGAACTACACTAGCCAGGGTCATTTTGAGTTCTTTTTGTGTATAGTGTAAGGCAGGATTCCAACTGTAACCTTTTGCATGAAGATATCCATTTGTCTCATAATTATTTGATGGAAAAAACATTCTTTTCATATCAAATGGTATTGCTTCCCTTGTTGGAATCAATTGACCTTGACCATAAATGTAAGAGTTAATTTCTAGGCCTTCAATTTTATTGCACTGGTCAATATGGCTGTCCTTTGCTAGCACAACACTGTCTTGATTATTATAGCTGTGTAAGAAGTTTTGAGTTGCAGAATGTGAGTCATCCAACATCATTCTTCTTCTTGAACATTTCTGTTTTTCCTATCCTAGGCCCCTTGTATTTTCAAAATATTTTCTTAATTTTATTTTCAGATTCTTCATTGCTTGTGTATTGAAATACAATTATATCTTTTATTTCACAACCTTGCTGAACTCATCTGTTAGCTTTAAGATTTTCAAAGACTGGATTTCATAAGACTTTATATACACTGGGTCATGTCAAACAAAGAAAGAGATAATTTACTTCTTTTCCGATCTGGATTACTTTCATTTCTTTATTTATTTTCTTGCCTAGCTGTGTCAGCTAGATCTCCACTGCAATATGGAATAGAGGTGATAAGACAGACATATTCTTGTCTTGCTCCTGATCTTAGAAAAAAGCATTTAGTCTCTCACCATTAGGTGTGAGGCTAGTTGTGGGGTTTTTGTAGATGCCCTATAGCAAGTTAAGGAAGTTCCTATTCCTAATTTGTTCAGTCAGTCACTACCACCTTCTTTTAAAATTATTCAGTAGATCCCTATTTCTTATCAGATCAAGTTCATGTTGTGTAGCCTGGTGTTTAAGACCCTCCTATAGCTTCCCCTGCTTATTTTTCCAGCCTTGTATCCTGTGCACCATTACACTTACTCCATCTCCAAAATATTTAGCTCCTGTCATTCCTAACATACCATGTTACCTCATGCTTCTCTGCTTTACCTGCTCCTTCATCCCCTATTTTTCACCTCTTAATTGTACTTCATGACACAGCCCAAGTGTCACTAATTTCAAGAAGTCATCAATCTGTTAGATTTGGCTTAAGTACTCTTCTGTATTCTCATAACATACTGCACATATTTCTATGCTAGAATTCAATGTACTGTTCTTCATTGTTGATTTACATTTCTGCCTCTTCATGCAGGATAAAATTCTTATAGGCAGGGGCTATATCTTACATATCTGGAACCCACTTTCTAAATTGATGGAAAGATTAATGTATATTAAAATGTATGCTTTTTTTTTTACTTTAGTAAGCCACTTATTTATTGAATTAATTAGGATGACATTGGTTAATAAAATTATATGGGTTTCAGTGTATAATTCTATAATACATACATCATCTGTATATTGTATTGTGTGTTCACCACCCTAAGTCAAGTTTTCTATCACCATTCATCTCCATTTTACCCTCTTCTACCTTCCTCCACTCACTTCCCCTCTGGTAATCACCGTACTGTTGTTTGGCTATGAAAATTTTATTTTATTTTATTCTGCTTAATCTCTTTACCTTTTTCACCCAGCCATCCTACCCCTCCCCTCTGGTAGCTGTCAGTCTGTATTCTGTATCTGTGAGTCTGTTTCTATTTTGTTTGTCAGTTTATTTTGTTCATTAGATTTCACATATAAGTAAGATCATATGGTATATGTCTTTCTCTGACTGGCTTATTTCATTTAGCATAATATTGTCTAGGTCATTCATGCTGTCACAAAAGGTAAGATTTCCTTCTTTTTTATGGCCAAGTAGTATTTCATTATGTAAATGTACTACAGTTTTGTATCCACTCATCTACAAATGGGCATATATGCTGCCTCCAAATCTTGGCTATTGTAAATAATGCTGCAATGAGCATAGGGGTGCATACCAGTATAATCTTTCAATTAATGTTTCAAGTTTCTTCAGCTATATTCCCAGAAGTGGAATCACTGGGTCATCAGGCAGTTCCATTTTTAATTTTTTTGAAGTAACTCCATATTGCTTTCCACAGTGACTATATTCCCATCAACTGTGTACAAGGGTTCTTCCTCTTTCTCCACATCTTCACCAACACTTGTTATTTGTTGATTTATTGATGATAACCATTCTGACAGGTGTGAGGTGATATCTCATTGTGGTTTTAATTTGCATTTCTCTGATGATTAGTGACATTGAGCATCTTTACATATATCTATTAGCCATCTGTATGTCCTCTTTGGAGAGATGTCTATTCAGGTCTTTTGCCCATTTTTTAATTGGATTCTTTGTCCTTTTGGTGTTGAGTTTTATAAATTCTTTAAAAATTTTGGATATTAACCCTTTATCAGCTGTATCATTGGCAAAAGATACATCATTCAGTGGGTTGTCTTTTCATTTTGTTAATGGTTTCCTTTGCTGGGCAAAAACTTTTAGCTTGAAGTAGTCCCATTATTTATTTTTTCTTTTGTTTTGTTTGCCAGGGGAGATGATACATCAGGCTATGAGAAATGTTTGAGATTTTACTGCCTATGTTTTCTTCTAGGATGTTTATGGTTTTGGTTCTAACATTTAAGTTTTTGATCCATTTTGAATTTATTCTTGTGTATGGCGTAAGAAGGTGGTCTAGATCATTTTTCTGCACATATCTGTCCAATTTTCCCAACACCATTTTTTTAAATAGACTGTCTTTACCCCATTGTATGTCCTTGCCACCTTCATCAAATATTAATTGACCATAAAGGCTGGGTTTATTCCTGGACTCTCTATTTTGTACCATTGATGTGCATGTCTGTTTTTATGCCAGTATATTGCTGTTTTGATTGCTATGGCTTTATAGTACAGGTTGATATTAGGTATTATGATTCCTCCAACTTTGTTCTTCTTTCTCAAGGTTGTTATTGGTGACTTGGGGTCTTTTGTGGTTCCATAAAAATTTTTGAAATCTTTTTGAGAAAGCAACAATAATTGACTATCTTCTGCATGTACCCCAATGGGGGATCGTGCCTACCACCTGGGTATGTGCCCTTACTGGGAATCAAACTGGTGACTTTTTGGTTCATGGATGATGCTCCAACCAACTGAGCCACACCAGCCACAGCACCACTTATTTGTTTTTTAAATATTTTTCATTGCTTTCAGAGAGAGGAAAGGAGAAAGAAATATCAAGACCCTGCCTGGGAATCAAATGTGTAACCTTTTGGTTATGGGATGAGAATAGGTCTTTTACATTCTTGATTAAATTTATTCCTAGGTATTTTATTTTGCTTTTTTGAAGCAATTGTGAATGGAGTTGTTTTCTTAGTCTCCCTTTCTGATAGTTCATTATTGGTGTATAAAGATGCAACTGATTTCTAAATATTTATTTTGTATCCTGCTACTTCACTGAATTCATTTATCAGTTCTGATAGTTTTTTGGTGGAATCTTTAGGGTACTCTATATACAGTATCTTGTCATCTAGAAACAATAGCAGTTTTACTTCTTTCTTTCCAATTTGAATATCTTTTATTTCTTCTTCTTGTCTGATTGCTGTGTCTAGGACTTCCAGTACTATGTTGAATAAGAGCAGTGAAAGCAGACATCCTTGTCTTGTTCCCAGTCTTAACTGGGGAACAAGGGAAACACTTTTTAGTTTTTTCCCATTGAGTATGATGTTGGCTGTGGGTTTTTCACACATGGTCTTTATTATATTGAGGTATTTTCCTTCTATTTCCACTTTGCTGAGAGTTGTAATCATAAATGGGTTTTATCAAATGTTTTTTCTGCATCTATTGATATGATCATGTGATTTTATTTTTCATTTTGTTTATGTGGTGTAACACATTTAATGATTTGTGGCTATTGTACCAAACTTGGATCTCTGGAATAAATCCCACTTGAGCATGGTGTATGATCTTTTTAATGTATTGTTGGATCTGGCTTGCTCATATTTTGTTGAGGATTTTACTATCTGTGTTCACCGGGGATATTGGCCTACAGTTTTCTTTCTTTGTAGTGTCTATAACTGGTTTTAGAATTAGGATAATGCTGGCCTTGTTAAATGAGCTTGGGAGTCTTTCCCTCTCTTGATTTTTTTTTTAATAATTTGAGAAGGCTGAGTGTTAGTTCTTCTTTGAATGTTTAGAAAATTTACCTGTGAAGTCATTTAGGTCAGGACTTCTGTTTGTTGGGAGTTTTGGATTACTGCTTCAATTTCACTGGTTATAATCTATCTATTCAGATTTTCTGACTCTTCCTAATTTAGTTTTAGAAGACTTTATGTTTCTAGAAATTTATCTGTTTTTGTCCAGATTGTCCAAGTAGTTGACATATTGTGGTATGTACTATTTTCTTTAAATCCTTGGTATTTCTTTGGTGTCAGTTTTTATCTCTCCTCTTGCATTTCTGATTTTACTTATTTAGGTCCTCTCTTTTTTCTTGATGAGTCTGGTTAAATGTTTGTCAGTCTTCTTTATCTTTCAAAGGCCAGCTCTTTGTTTCATTGATCTTCCGTTCTGATCTTTAATTTTTCTTTCTTCTACTAATTTTGGGCTTTGTTTGTTCTCTTTCTAGTTCCTTTAAGTATAAACTTAGACTTATATGAGATATTTTTGTTTGTGTCTTAAGATAGGCCTGTAATGCTGTGATTTCCCCTCTTTGACCTGTTTTTGCTCTCTCCCATAAATTTTGGGTTGTTATGTTCTCATTTTCATTTGTTTCAATGTATCTATTGGTTTATTTCTTGATCTTGTTTTTAACCTGCTCATTGTTTAGTACCATATTATTTAGCCTCCACATCTGTGTTTTTCAGTTTTCTTCTTGTAATTGATTTCCACTTTCACACCATTTTGGTTAGAGAAGATGCTTGATGTGATTTCAATTTTCTTAAATTTATTGACTTGTGTTGTGCCCTATTTTATAAAATGTACTCTTGAAAAGAACATGTATTCTGCTGCTTTTAGGTAAAATACTCCAAAGCTATCAAACAAATTTGTTTAATCTAGTATATCATTTCCAGCTGCTGTTTCCATGTCGGTTTTCTGTGTGGAAGATCTATCCACTGTGATTGATGGGTGTTAAAATCCTCCATTTTTACTGTAAATTAAAATTATTACTAATAAGTACATATTTATTGCAATTTTATTTTTTAAACTATGTTCCCTTTTTTTCTCCTTCTTCTTAATGTAGACCCTTTAACTTTCTTGTAATACTAATTTAATGGTTATGAGCCCCTTAACTTTTTTTCTTGTCTGGGAACCTCTGTATTTCTCCTTCAGTTTTAAATGATAGCTTCGTTGGGTAGAGTCATTTTGGTTTTAAGTCCTTGCTTTCTATCACTTTGAATATTTCATGCAAATTTCTTCTGGCCTGAAATATTTCTGTTGAGAAATCAGCTGACCATCTTATGGGAGCTCTCTTGTACGTAACCAACTGTCCTTCTGTTGCTGCTTTTAGATTCTCTTTTGTCTTTAAACTCTGCCATTTTAATTATGATGTGCCTTGGTGAGGGCCCTTTGGGATTCATCTTGTTTGGGATTCTCTGTGTTTCCTGGTGTTGCATGTCTTTTTCCTTCACCAGATTAAGGAGGTTTTCAGTCATTATTTCTTCAAATAGGTTCTCAATTCCCTGCCCTCTTTCTTTTCCTGCTGGGACTCCTATGATGCAAATGTTGTTATTCTTTATGTTGCCTCAAAGGTCCCTTAAACTATCCTCATTTCTTTAAATTCTTTTTTCTTTTCACTGCTCTGACTGGGTATTTTCTGCTACCTTGTTCAAGTCACTAATTCAATCCTCTGCTTCATTCAACTTACTGTTTATTTTTCTAGTGTGAAGTGAAATATTCACATGAAGTATTCTTCATTTCACATATTATATTCTTCATTTCTAATCAATATGGTATCTATTTATGGTATCTGTATCCTTTTTCATGCTGTTGTAGTTCTCACTAAGTTCCTTTAGTATCCTTAAAAACATTTTTTTTAACTGCATAATAAATTGCTTGCCTCCATTTCATGTTGCTCTTTTTCTGGAGATTTCTCTTGTTCTTTCATTTAGGGCAAGTTTCTTTTTCTCCCCAGTGCAACTGCCTCTTTGTGCTTGTTTCTATCTATTAGGTAGATCTTCTATGACTCCCAGTCTTGGAAGGGTGGCCTTATGAAGTAAAGGTTTTGTGGGATTCAGTGGTGCAGTTTCCTTGATCACCCGAGCTGAGTGCTCCAGGAATGTCCCTTCTGCATGTTATGTGGGCCCTCCTCTTATAATTGAATCTTGACTGCTATTGGCTCATTCATGTGTGGGGTAGATATGCTGGCTGACTGTGAGGATCAACTCCAATGACAGTTTATGAGCTGCTGTACAACTGCTGTCCAAATGAAACTGTGTTCACCTCAACAGGGTCTAGTGCCTGCCATGACCTTTCTTTGAATATGCTGCTTGTGAAGCTAATTAGATTCTGCTCTGAAGTTGTCTGAAGCTGGCCAGTAAGTTTTTTGATTCTAGGGCCTCTTGGAAGGTAATCTGGTGAAAAACAATGTCAGACACTGCCTGTGACTGACCCTGGACAAATTGTTTGAAGCTAAAACTTAATCTAGCTTGTGGACCTGGGTGTGCATGCGCAGAACCAAACTGTGCACTAAAGCTGGCTTTAACCAGCACCAATACCAGGGGTAGGTTAGCAAAAGTTCCAAGGCACTCTGTGATTCACCTCCACTTTTCTTTGCCTGACAGCTCCCTGTTTGGATTGGTCACTGAAAGAGCCTCTGGCAGTACTCAAGTTGCATGCAATAGGTTCTCAGTCACCAGGAAGAGGCCAGTGATGTTCACCATTTCAATATAGCTTCAAACTCAATGCCAATGCTGGACCTGAAGTCATTCAGCAAATGTCTCAGGGTATACCAAGTCTAGCTGCCACCTGCCAGATGCTCACACCTTTGTCATGGTGTGATGTCTCAGGAAGTTGTCAGGGTGAGTCCAACAGACTTTATCAGGCCCCAAGAGACCAAGATTTGGCCATGTGATTGGAGGGCCCTGAATTGGTTAGACATGTGAGGGAAATATAGCCCTTTCCTAGAGCCACACTACTCAATTTGTCCCAGATTCTACTGAGAGCCCAGTGTCAGCAGGGTGGGGCCACCAGGAGTCATGAGGATGGGGCCAGTGGATCTCTGGTCAGGGGAAGGTGTTAGTCAGGCTTGGAGAAAGGTAGGGAGAGTGGCCCTCAGCCTAGAACCACTCAACTCAGTCTGTCCCAGATCCTACTTTGACCTAGACAGGATGGAGCCACCAGGAGTTGAAAGAGTGGGGCTGTCTGGAACCTGAAGAGTGAAGCTAGAGGATCTTTCCTAAGGGGGAGATCTGGTTTGGGGGAAGGTGGAAGGAATGATCCCCCACTAAAGCCACATAACTCAGTCACTGACACAGCCTGAATCTGCCTGAGAGATAGCTACATCCTGGTCCTCACAGCTTACTCTTTAGCAGGGAGTCCAGAGGGTAGAGCTATTGCATTCCCCCAGGCTAATGTCACATTGGACGGGGGAGTGCTCCACCCAAGAAAAATGGCATCTGCAGTGTGGGAGAGTGACTCAGCACAGGATCCTGGTGACCGTCCCTTCAGCTCTCTTCCCAGAGTTACAAACCCCAGTCTTTCCTCACGTGACTCTAGTCTACTTTGCCCTCCCTCTGCCAGAGTCCAGGGTAAGTGGCTACAAACAAAATTTTGTGCACTGGCTCTTTAAGGGGCTCCTACAACTCTAGCAAACACCAGTCTCTCCCTGGTGGACAGAATCCCTGCTGATTTTCACAGCCAGGTATTATGTGGGTGCCTCTACCTAGCTGTGGTGCTCTGGATGGGGAGCTTAGGTGAGGATGAGATGCTGCTCTTCAGGGGGAACCTTTGCAGCTGAGATATCCTCTAGAATCTCAGCCAATGCATGTAAGAATGGGGCCAGCCCTTTTCACATCTTTACTCTTCCTATTAGTATTGTGTCTTCTTCTATAAACTCTTGGTTATAAGACTTTTCTTCAGCTAACTTTCAGTTGGTCATTCAGGTTTATTGCTCTTTATTTTAATTGTAATTCCAGTTTGGTTCTGGATGGAGGTGAGTGTAGCTGCCATCTACTCTACCACCATCTCAACTCCTCTGCCATTTTTTTAATATTGAGCACATATAAATTTATTAAAAGGTTAGCACAATCCTCAGGTTCTTAACGTGCATAAAAAGCCAAAGACCCTAAAGAGAAATTAAGTTGTTCTAGTGCCTGTAGAGTATAAAGGTGGTGAAAATGAATAACAAATAAAAAGACGTGAACAAGAAAAAGGTGTTGGAATCTAGGGTTTCTTAGAACTTGGCTCAATTTCTGGAAATAAAGCTGGGACTTGTCTCAGTTGCTTTAATGCTCCATGAATAATGCTTCCTAAGTACTGTCATCTCTCACCTCCTCCATCCCTCACTCACAGTCTCTCCTACCTGTTATTATAAATTCTATTCCACTTAGAAAATATGGTAGAACATATATTAAGTAATCAACCATGTTCATGTACAAAAAAAGTACGAGTTGCAGCCTGTGATCACAATAAAACCAAGTTTCATCAAATTGTCAATTCTCGCACATGAGATTGAGTGAGACATCAAAAGCAGCCAATAATTAAATGTCAAAATGTGCAGTGCAGACAATAACAGTTCAGTGGAAGGAAAGACTCATTCAGTCGACAATTATTGACCGTGTGCTAGCAATATGCCAGGTGGGTATGTAATGTTGAATAATTCAGAATCTGTGTGCTCAAAGAATTTATAGTCTACTAAAGAAGTAATGCAAGTTAACATATAATTTATTCATTCAGAAAATACTATTAAAAACCATCATAAATAGTATCCTGGGGGTGCTCACATCACAGTAATGAATAAAAAAGACCAGAATCTCAGCCAAGGTAGAGCATACATTCTAGTGGAGAGAGGCAGCAATAAACAAATAGATAAGTTATATAGTGTGTTAAGAAATAAATACTATGGAAAAGAAAAAAGAAAACACAGGTTAGGGTGATTGAGATTGCTGGGGCATGGATGAGAATGAGTAGTAATTTAAAGTAGGTTTTTTGTCAAATTGATGGTTGCCAGATGGGAGAGGGTTTTGGGAGCTGGGTAAAAAGGGTGAAAGAATTAAGAGGTACAAATTTCCAGTTATGAAAGTAGTCATTGGGATGTAAAGTACAGCATAGGGAATATAGTCAGTAATACTGCAGTAACCATGTACGGTGGCAGATGGGTAGTAGCTTTATCAGGGTGATCACTTCACACATTATATAAATGTCTAATCACTGTTGTACCTCTTAAACTAATATAATTTTGTATGTCAACTATAATTAAGAAATAACAAAACAAAGTAGGTTTATTGTGATTAGCTATATTGAAAAGGCAACATTGGAGCTAAAACTAAGAGGAGGTAAGTTTATTGACCATACAGCTATTGAGGGAAGAAAGCTCTAGGTGTGGAGGGAATGGTTAAGCCAATGCCCTGAGGTGAGGGTATGCTAGGAATACTCACAGAATAGCAAGAAAGCTCTAGTTCTGGAGTTAAGTGACAGGGAGTGGTGGTAGGAGATGAAGTCAGAGAGGATGGGGTGCCCTTTGGGCCTTGGGTGGAGGCCCTTTACTAACATCTTAGTAAAATGAGGAACAATGGAGGGTTTTGAGCAGAAGAGTGATGCAATCAAATTTACATTTTAAACAGATTACTCTGACTACTTGTGAAGAATAGAGCTGAGGTATAAGAGCAGAAACAGAGAAACCAGTCAGGACACCTTTGGCATAATTTAGGCTTGTGATTATTCTAGTGCCTGAGATTGAAGTGGAAACAGTCCAGGTGGTGAGAAGATACCAGATTCTGGATGAATTTAAAGTTAGAGCCAGCTCTGGATGTATGATTTTTGAAACAGAGAGGAGTCAAAGACAAAACTCAAGATTTTTGTAGGGGCTATTACCTAGGAGAATAGGAAAGGATTGGGAGGAAGGAAAAGACTAGATAAAACCATTTGGTGATGAGATCAGGGAAAGTGGGAATTCAGTTTGCATATCAGATGCATGAAATCTTACCCTAGCCTGGTAGCTCAGTTGGTTGGAACATCATCCTAATAAGCCAAGGTTGTAGGTTCAATCCCCAGTCAGAGCACATGCTACAAGAAAGCAACCAATAAATGCATAAATAAGTGGAACAACAAATTGATTTTTTTCTCTCTCCCTTTCTCCCACTCTCTCTCTAAAATCAATAAACTTTAAAAAAAATTAAAAGAAAGAAATACGAAATCTTCCAGGTGGGGCTATCACATCAGCAGCTGGATATATAAGTACCAAAGCAAAGTTAACACAGGATTCTATGGGAACATGTGCGAAGGGCACCCATATGAAGTTTTCCTGAGGAAATGACAGGTGCTGCCTCTAGAAGAAAAGCTGATGTGATCAAGAAAGTTTCATTGAGCAAAAGAAAAAAAAAAGTGGCTTGCAGATAGAGTACTGAGAATTCCAGACCTAGGGAACATCTAAGCAAGATCCTTAGAACAGCAACAAGCATGAGGAGTTTGTGAGAGTGAACAGAGAGTCATGCCTGGGGTGGGGTGCCTGCACTGGCAATACCAGGGCATGAACATGGACAGGTAACTTGGGGTAGGATTTGCCAAGACTTTGAAGACTAGACTCCTTTCCCAGAAACCAGCCTGGCCCATTGGGCTGGTCGAGGCTCCCTCCCAAGTCTTCTGCAGCCAGTGTTCACACATCTATCTCAGCACTCTCCCGGAGCCTTCTAAGATTCTGTTCACTTTTTTTTTTTTCAGCCTTCTTAGATTGTAAATTCCTTGAGAGCAAAGACCTTACATTTTGATTTTTATCTACCACAATAGTTCATTAGTGAGATTTTAATAAATATTTGTTTGGTGAATAAATTATATTTGACACACACACCTCCTGATCACATTTTCATTTCTGTGCCTATGAGGGTTTTTAATTAAAAGAAGAACCCTCATCTTTATTGAATAGGTGAACCTTCCATTATAATTAGCCTACTTTATAAGAACACACAAGAAAAATCACACAGAACAGGATTTTTCAAAATAGCAACTGCCAAGTGACAGAGAACACAAGCTACTGAAGAGGAACATTTGGAAACTTGAAAGTAGAGAAAAGATGGGTTTTATGAATTAATTAAAGAGAAGAAAATGGCTGGTGGATTCGCAGTGAGAACATTTATCTCAGCTAGTTGGATACCTTATATGGATGAAAGAACTAAAGTGCTCACTTAGATAATAAGAACTTTGGCATTTGATACTTATCCCTTCAGAGACCTGTCAGCGGAGCTCTGCCATTCAGACACGCCCCACTAGTGTGCACTTCTCTCTGCAATGTACGGAAGTCCATTCTATCAAGCAAACCCTCTACACAATTCAAGCTCCTAACTAGGTACTGTTCATAGGTAAGAGAGAGTCCAAATTGTAATTCATGGTTCTGTTTTGTCTGAAAAGGAGAGAGTAATCGCTCTTTGATTTCTTTTTCTCAACTCAGATATATCAGCCACTCATATGCTTTGTGTGTAAACTCTAAACTCTCTTCGAAAACAATACCTGTCACAACAGATCCTTAAATTTAGAGAAGATAAGAAATAGTGATAAAAACAAATATATGCCCATTACTTTTCCTCCTCTGCCCCAAGAAAATCCTTTTTTCCCCCTAACTCACTGCATAGAGACCAGTAATCAGTTGTGCTCCAACTCCTTCAATCTAAAATGTGATTTTAGGCATATGTTCCTTACTATAAATGTCCAAGGCAAAAATAGTTAACGGTAATCATCAGAATGGAAGGGAACATAACACAGTTCCTGATTAATTGACATAACCCCAGGAAATTTGCCGTAAAATTCTTTCTTGATAAAATCATCTTAATCAAAAATTCACCAGAAGAAAAAATTCTTTAGTTTTAAGGATTTTATAATATGTTGAACCTTATTATTTCCAGTGATAAATTTAAAATAAGACTGAGTTTGAAGGGATTTAGCTCCCCAATGGACCATATCACAATGTAGACCACATCACATACTCTCTCTGACAAGGACTGTTCCTCACAGCCTGGGTGGTGAGCAGTCAGCACTTGGTCACCCCCCCGCACAGGGGGAGTATCCAGTATCACGTCTACAATGTGTCTAGATGTATAAGAGATGTTCGTTCTCCTTTCTGACACCTGGCTCCCCCTCTGCAATTTCACCTCATCAGAAAGGGACACATGCTTGAGAAGGAAAATGCTCTTTCTAAAAAGGGATTTATGCTTCATTGAAATGCACAGATTTTATTTATATTTTTAAATGTAACTAATTATGTCTATAGGACTATTAATACTGTAAATGTAGCCTTGTAGTTAGGATTTACTAAACCAACACATCAATCAAATCTAGTTGTTTATACAATTCAAAATCTATTTTAACACATAAAATGGCATTTGAAAATAGAATAAAATACCTACAGAAATATTGCATTGCTGATGATAAAGAATTTTGTACAATTCATTTTTAAACCAGTTATTGGAGGGAAAAAATAGATTTTGTTTAGTACAAGTTCCATGGATTCTGAAGAAAGAAATTACATGTATAATCAATAAGCTGTCTGATAGTTAAAGAAGTCTATTAAATTAAGTAAGCTTTTTAATGCATACTGGCTCTTCTTAACAATTATGAAAATTATAAAAGACAGCTGTGTTTTTATTCAGAAGTTCAGACATCTCAGTAATTGCCCAAAGTATGACAGAAAAAAGTGATGACTGAACAACTGAGGGTCAAGACAGCGCCTTTTCTTTGCCAGATGGAGAGTTTTAAAAGCCAACATCTTGTCTAAAGAGAATTTACTTAAATTTACTTATTCACTGAATGAGTATTTGTTAAAAGTTTTTCATTTGCTAGGTTTTATACAAAAAACCCAATCAGACACAGACTCTAATTTTTAATTTATTCATTCAACAGATACTTACTGAGATCTTATTATGGGTCAATCACTGCTCTGGGCCCTGAGAACGTGTAGGAGGGCAAGACCCGGTCCCCGCTCTCCTGGAGTGTATCGTTTATCGGGTTGTAGGGAAGAGAGGATAATAAATGATAAATAAACAACTGAGTGAACAAGACCATTTCAGACAGTGATTAGCGCTATCAAGAAAATAAAGTAAGAGGGTGTAATTGAGTAACTTGGGAGTCGGGAAGCAATGGAAGAAGCACATCCCAAGAAATAAAATTTGAGCTCAGACCATGGAGAAGACATTCAGTCCCAGGCAGCGGCTTCTAGGCTGAGGAAACAACAAGTGCAAAGACCTTTAGAAGAGAATTAAAACTAATCAGACTGGAAAGTGGAAGCTTTTTTCTTCCCTCAATTCCCCTCCTCTCTTCTGCCAGGCGTATTCCACCTGATGTTACAACCTGATCCACCTCTTTTCTCTACACCTAGAAACTGATTCACTTGACCAGGGACTGGCAAGCTTTCATAGGCCAAAGACAAGTTACAGACCTTATTTTATTGTACCTGCATGGTCACTTTTAGAAATTCTTACATTTTGCATGGAAACATTATTAAATTAAGAAACAGATACATCATTTATTGCTGAGAGAAATAAACTCTGGCACAAGGAGCGAATACCTTGAACCCTGGTGCTATTTATCTCAATGAGAGATGTTGCCTTTACCTTCAGCCACTCTCGGGCTGACACGCCCCAGCAGTCGGCCCACATGGGTGTTGTTAGCATGTTGAGAACAGAGATCTAGAGGAAAACACTCAGCGCATTAAGAAAAGCTGGCATCTTGGAGACAGATATCCAGAATTAATAGGGAAATGGTGGTCTTCCCGTTGTTGACAGAATACCCCAAATCTTCAGGCTGCTCATCAGCAAAGTTATTTATCTTCTTCTTCAAGTCAAAGGAAAAAATATGTCAGACTTAAAAGCCCTAATAGAAACAGGAGAGAGAGAGAGATTTGTAAGAAGCAGTTTTGTTTCGGTTCCCCTAAAGAGGGCTTTTTTGGTGATACTATTAAATTTAGACGTATTTCAATATGACTAACATATAACACATAAAAGCTTTGACTGGGTAATCCATTCACATAGCATATAAATCAAAACAATATAAAGAGGTATTCAACAAAGTGTTTCTCCATTCCTAGTCTTCATTTCCACAGGGTAACTTTTTATTAGTTTTTGTGTCTTTGTTTCTTATGTAACAGAAACATAAGTATGTATGATTATTTTTCCTTTTTGTTAAAAAATTCCATACTCTACACAGTGTTATCTATTTTGCTTTATCATTTAAACAGTATGTCTGCAGGACTTCAGCATATCATTTTATAGAAAGGAAATATTTCCATACATACACATAGAGAATTTCCTCCCTTGTTGCCTACTACATGTGCATAATATTCCATATATGGATGTGCCACAGCTTGCTAAACACAGTCCTTTATAAATGAACATTTGGTCTAGTTCTGATTCTTTGCTATTGCAACCAATGCAACAGCTAAAAGTTTCTAATTCATCATTTTCCACATGTGCAATTATATCTGCAGGATAGATCCCCAGAAGTAGGATTTTTGTATAAATTAAAAAATTATCCATTTTTAATGTTGGCAAATATTCAGAAATATCTCTCCATAGGGGATTCACTACAATATCCACTACCATCAATAATGTATGAAAATGTCTATTATTCAAGGCCTTGCCAGAAGAATGAATCCACGAACTTTTGGATTTTGACAGCCTGATAGAATAAAAAGTGTTTTCTCAGTGAAGGTTTAATTTGCATTTCTCTGTTATGACTAAAGTGGGGCATCTTTTCATATGTTTAAATGGAATTTGAATTTCCTTTTCTGTTAATTTCCTGTTCATATCCTTTCCCCATTTTTTATTATGTTGTCGGTCATATCATTTTGTATTAGACAGATTAGCTCTTTGTGATACAATTTGCAAACATTTCTTATAGTTTTTTCCAATTGGTTTTGATTTTACTTGCAGAATATATATATGTTTTGCTTTGTTTTTACTAAAGAGATTTTTTATTGTAACATGTACCAGTTTTTTATGCCTTTGGATTATCTCCTAAAATTTTATGTTTCTTTTTATTTTACATTTAAATTTTTTATTCATTTGCAGTTTATCCTTGTGTAAAGTGTGAGTGTTTTGCTATATTTCATTTTGTTTTCCCCTAGAAGGCTGCCTGGTTGCTCCAACACAATTTATGAGAATATTTACTTTTCTCCTCTATATTTGCCACGTTCATCATATGGCAAATATGGTGTGTATATATATGTATATATATATATATATACTTAAGTATGTTGTATATACTTATAGTATATACTATACTATACTTAAGTCTCTTTGTGCGTAAATACTGCACTGTTTTAACTACCAAGGCTTAAAAGTACATATTAACAACCAGTAGACCCAGTCTCTTTGAATAATTCTAATCAGTCTCAATCCTTTGGCTCTGAAAAGACACAGAGCTGATTATCTGAGAGTGGCTGTATGATTTCTTGGGTCAGAAGCCAATGTGTCCATCAGAGTGTCCTCCTTCACTCTCCTTCCACTCTCTGCTCACTCGCTCGCCCTCCACCCCACCAGTTTTTGCGGTTAAAATGGAATTTACAGGCACTGAGGACTGTTTCCTGCTCTGTCCTCCATGCTTTTTCTGTATTTGTCAGATGGCCGAGTGCAGTGAGTGCTTTTTACAGCTTCCAGAGGTGGGGGGATGTGTATCTGTACTCTGCTCTGAGGAATGCAGATCCTAGAAGCTGTTCTGGGGAGCAGATAATCATTAAATGATCATACATTGCTTATGGAAACATATGTTCCCAAGAATGTATTTAGGAGAAATAGACACAAAGAGGGGTATAAAACAGAGAGACAGGGAAGGAAAAATAAAAAAGAGAGAGAGAGGTGTTTTTTAAGCTCCAGGGTTTGCTTGACTTTAATTTCTCCTAGTCTGCAAAGCAGCTCTGTCCCCTGGTCCCAACCCCAGTGCTGTGAGGTGACAGGGGAATCTCCCACAGCCTGAGGGAATGAAGGACAGTATCAGGTCCCAGCACTCCCCCTTCCTGAGCAGTGGAGACAGAGAGACACACACACATACAGCAACAGAGACAGAGACAGAAACAGAAAGAGGGACAGACAGATACAGACAGATTAAATATGAACGATGTTTCAGAAATTCTCAGTTGAGTCAGCAGCCCCTGGAGGAACGATCTTTTACTCATTTTACAGAGCCTCAGCATTTTCTCTGAGGGTAATCTAAAGAGGGATGGGCCTGCCATACATCTGGTCACAGGTCATAGGGGTGGGGACCCTATGCCAACCCCTCACCCTGAGTCCCTGTGGGGCCACTCAGTTCTCCTCTCCCCCACACCCCCAAGTTCAGGCCATCATTAGCCATGCACAGTGCTCAGGGCTGGCCCTAGTGGGGGCAGCAGGGACTGAAGATGGGTCGTGTGCCCACCGTGGACCACCAGGCACCCACACTGCCCACTCCCCTTCCCCCTCAAGATTACCTTGTCCTCAAATATAACACACTGCGTGTTGGGAGGCAGGTGAGTGCCCCATGAACCAAGAAAGAAGGGCAGGGCCAGGTGGACCCCACTGAGGCAGGCCCAGAGAGTGATGTGGGGGCTGCAAGGGTGAGGTGGCAGAGGTACTCTGACAGCCTGCAATGCATGGTAGCTGTCACCTCCGTCTTGACACCTGCCCACAACCCACTTAGGAGCCTGTCTTCTTCCTGACAGGGTCCCACTGCACCCCATTTCTTCAGTACTTCATCTTCGTCTCTCGGGAAACTCTACCTGCACCTACTGGTGCCCATCTCTCTCACTTGACACACTCACACTCCCTGTCACACTCCCTGCCACACACCCACTGTTGCAGTCACACTCACCATGAAACTGCTCACGCATTCTCCTCTCACTCTCACCGCTTCAGTCACACCTCCACTCACACATTCTCACTCCCCTCGCCCTCTCACTCTCCCCATTGTCACCGACTCCCCCACACATTCATCTGTATCCACTCTCCCTTTCTCTTCAAATCTTTCCACTTCCCATGGAATTGCAGCCTTTTTCAGGGAGGAATGAAAAGAAGCCTTCTCTAATCACAGCTGGGACATGCAGCTATGTTAGGGCTTCTATTTTTGTCAAAGAAAAAGAAGTCCACATGTTTTCATGCCCTTCAACCAATACTTACATAGCCCCCACGGAAGGCCCTGGAGGGAATGGTGGGTGAAGAGCATGCTCTGAGCCCCCTGAATTCAGGCAAGGGCTGGCTGCACGGGCTCTCAGCTGCTGGAAGAGCAGCCATCCTGCACCACCCAGTCCTTACACTTGTTAGTGCATTCATTCACTCAACACTCTGTGTGTGCTCACACCACAGGGGGGCCTGGGGCTCACACCACAGGGGGGGCTCAGGATAAAACAGTGCAAAAGGCAAAGTTCCATCCTCAGAGAGAGTGATGGTTTGGTGGGGCATGTGAAAGACAAACGAATAATTAGAGGAAAACACAAGGTTTAAATTATTTCAAATTAAGAAGTTAAATGTGTAATCGAAATACTCTGAGATATGCACCGAAAGCCGTTGAAACACACAGAAAGGACCAAGTCAAAGAGACAAAAAACAAATCACCATGAAAATTTGGTAAAACCAACTGATGACATGTGGCAAGGGGTTCCATGTAGGCATCGTGATAAGAGGGATTTGACTCAGACCTCAGAAATAAAGTTGAATTATAACAGAGGCTCTGAAGTGGCACCTACACTGGTTATGAGAATGGATTACTCTCGGGATGGGGCTGAGATGAGTGCATTCCATGGTATTATAATGAGTCCAAGCTAGGTGTGCAAAGCCCAAGTGCTCTTCTGTGGTGGCATCCACCCTGGCGACAACCAGAGAAAGAGCAACTGCTTCTCTATCACTGTCCGGAAGTTGTGTAACACCAAGCCAGGAAGGGCCGTGTGCCCAAGGAAGAGCGAGGAGCCCATTTGGTTTAGACTGGCCGCATATAAAGGCAGGTGATGAGAACTAAGGCAAAGACCTGGGTTTCGATTATTTCGTATGTTAACAAAGCGACTAAGAAGTAGTATTAGTTCCCCAGACCTACCTGTCAGGATCACCATAGAAGTCTCTAAATTGCCAATTTTTATTATCCTTTAATTACTCTCCACACTAATAACAAATATCTATATTTCCCTCTTCAATTTTTTGCCTTTCTGATTTACATTTAGAAGCTTTTGTGCATTTTTGGAATTAATATTTTAATTTAATCTGTGCGTGAATGATCCCTTAAGGCCATGACAAACAATGTGTCACTTTGCGAGGCCCTTGAATTCAGTGCCTCCCGAGTCTGGAGGAATAGCATGTCACTCAGCCATTCACGCTCAGCCCAGGGTCTGTATCTCAACCCCATTTGGGTTTTGTTTGAAACTCCTGGTCCAAGGCTTATTTTATGGGGCAAATCACATGCTGCAGTAATATTTACCAAATGCAAAGGATATACTCCATTAATATTGCAATAGAAGTGCTTTGGGTTATTCATAGCTACTATACAGAGCCTCTCCTTGATCACAAATGTATGCACGAGGGGAGTTGTTAACAATTCCAGGAATGCTAACTCACTGCCACTCTGGACAGGGAACTTTCGGAAAACGTTCTTTCTGGTTCTGAACAACTGATTAATACATTAGCTCCAGGGACCTATCAATCAATACACACTGAGCACTGTGCTAGGCCACCAGAAAAAAAGATAATAACATAAAATAAAATAAAAATAAGAAGGGGGAAGAAAAAGAAATAAATCTGCATTCCTGCCTCAAGGCAGATCACAACTTTGTGAGAGTGATGGACATAGAAGTTAATACTTGCAAAGAAAAGTAGGAAAATAAAGATGCTATGAAGCTCTAAAAAAGCAATGTATAACTCGGGAGTTTAGGCCATTAGACAGGCGAGGCTCCATGACTGAAGTGAGATCTATTTATTGAACAATAAATAGGTTATAAAAGATGAAGGACAAAAACAGGACACTCAAGCTTTATTTGAAATGATCAGGAAACTTTTTTTTTTCATATTTTGCATTCCTTTCTTTTTTCTCTACTTGTATTGGAACTGAGATATTTTTGTGACAGAAAGTGGGGATGCAGAATAAACATCTTTTACAAAGATGGCAAATCTCAGAGCTGTTTTCCAAGAGATGGGGACATGGCCTCCTCCAGGGGCTGGGGTGGGATCTAAGGCTTCCAGATTGGTATAAGGAGCCTGCTCTTACCTCTGTTCTTGCTGCGACCAGCCCGTAATCCACTGAGAAAAGCTATGAGAGGAAGAGAAAACTACTGAGGAAGGGAAAGAGAAACACAGTTACGGTGCTGAGAGTCAGCATCACTGACATGAGCCCCTCCGTGCAGTAACTAAACCCTCACCGACCCTCTCAGGCAGTAGCTTCTTCCCACAGGCCAGGTGGTTGAGGTATCAAATACAGCTGTCCTCATTCAACTACCTCTGCCGGGACCAACCACCTGCTTCTCAGGCAATTTATTAACACATTTTATAGATTCATAAGGTTTAGCTTATTCTCTATACCCCACACTGTAAGCCACGGAGGGAAGCAGAAGTCAGGTGCTCGGAGAGAATGGGAGACTCACTGCTGCTCGGGGAGAAGGCCCAAGGCTTTTTGGCTTAATTATCCTCACGGCTCTTGCCTCTTCTATGTCGTAAGACCTTTTCTCCCAAAGCATTTCCTTCTCCATTTCTAGGCTGTCACAGGTGTTGTCACCTCATATCAGGCCCAGTTTTCATGGTTTTCACTTTTGCCTATTAACACTTTCCTGAGGCAGGAGCCAAGGGGGGGATGGCCTCCTGAGTGGCAGCCCAGGCGCGCAGCTGGGGCGCCTGTTCTGGAAGCACAGGATTTGAGGCTGCACCACTGTCAGCCTCCCTCTTTGCTTTGCAATCATAAATTTGCATCATCAACCTTTTCTAGGAAAAAAAGGGTAAAGCCTATAACAAGAAAAAATGGATGCTAGGAGATTCTTGTCTTTCCAATGGTGATGGCTAAGTCATCTCCAGGTATAGGACTTTATTCAAAGGCACCAAAATAATCAGTGAGTCAATAGATTTCCACCTTCTGTTCATCAAAAATCTTTGGGCAACTACAACAAAAAGGGATGGCAGCAGGATTTCAGGAAACTTAGAGGATCATTGGCTCTCAGAGTGCCTTCCGTGAGTGCCAGTATAGGCTCCAGGCTTTTGCTCTCCAGAAATGTCAAGTATTTCCAATGAGGGGCCACCTATCTTCTTTCTTAAGGCATTGAAACACATGTTTTACTTAAACATGAGAAAGACTAATAGTCTCCAGGTGGTGTACAAGATGCACTGAGATATAGCAAGAAACATGTCTTTTCTTATCTTCATTGATTTCAGCCATGCAGTCAAAGTACACATAAGTGTACACTATCCAAAAGTTTGGAGACCTTGAAGCTAGACCCTAACCAACACAAAACAGAGCTTTGTGACTTCCCTGCACCATTCACTAAAGATTACACAGGAGGCGGCCTTAGTGTGGCATGTGGGCTGAGTGCAGTTTCTCCAACAACACTTGGGCCAGAGCCAAGAGGAGCCCCAGCAACCCTGAAGATGTGGAGATGTGCCCTTGGGTAACAAGAATCTGTAACAGAAGAAAATAAGAAATAACAATCTTCTTATTTTGCATAATTTCTAGGATTAGCAACTATTATTCTGGAGCTATGCCCAGATATAAAACTTGAGAATTACAAATTCATTTTAAGTAGTGATATTGGTCTGTTATCTTTATTTTCTCCTAAATTTCAGCACTGGTTTCCTAAAAGGCTTTACTGGAACAGGATACAGATATATGAGGATGACAGGTAAATAGACAGATGGAGAGACAGATGTTCCAATGCATAGAATAAATATTGTTATAAAACAACAGATAGAAAAGAACTGAATTTTATAGTGGTTTATCCCGAGATGATCTGGTAGTTGAGTTCAAGGTCTTGATTTTTATTTTTGTTAACTTGCAAAATATAAAATATTTATATAAAATATATTAGGTTGAGTTCTTACCCCTACATCGATCTCCATCAAAAGAGTGGAGTGCAAACAGGTAACTAATGGACACAGCCCTGCCTAGAAAAGCAAGAATAGAAAGGGGCAACTCAGTCCAGGGAATCTTCCTTGACGGAGCTCCAGCTGCATCAGTCCCCCTTTCCCTCGCTGTTCACGACAGTCTATCAGATCGGTGTTCCACACGTTGGACCGCAAGGTGAAAGTCAGTCTTATGAGGTGGAACGTTCAATCAGTCAGAATTCAGGTGAGCTTGAGGTTGGTAGACAAGACATTTGGTCCAGGCAGGATGAGGCCGATTCTTAAGAGAGTAACAACCAAAGTAGAAGCTGCTCCCCGGCTGTGAGGCTGAAAATTATTTGTGAGGAGTGGTTACACAAGGCCAGAGAAAGAGGAAATGATCTGGAGGCACACCTGGCCTGTGGAGACCAGAGAGGCTGAAAGGCAGGCAGGGGGAGTGTCAAAGACTGGGGACTGGAGGAAGAAAAGAAACCTTGTTTGGGAGTTTCTGTCGGACATGGATGAAATGGAAGATGAGTGATATTTAAACATAAAATTAAAAAGTGCTGCTGTACACTAAGAAAGTGCCCCCAAACCCTCCCTCTCAGCCATTGTGTGTGTGCCTATGCACTTGTATGATTTGAGAAACATTCCATATATCTGAATTGTTTAGATTATATATATTTTTTTCTACCAGATTCTTGCTTCTTTAAATCTGATGCCAAGGAGAAACTAAACCATGTGAAGTTCTTGGTTTAAGTTTGGCTATGTCCATTGAACTTTCTGGTGTTGGGTGAAGCCTGCCTCAAAGTGCCAGAATTCTTCCGGTCATTTGCCCACTCAATGCAGGTGCACTTAATTTGTTGACTACAGTGGGATGTCACCACTACAGTATCTCTCCTCTTTTCTGAGACTCTTCCATGGGACAGCTGAGGATCTCTTAGTACGTAAATTAATTTTCACTGGCATCGAATATTAAAAACTATACTCAAAACAGAGAAGCAAGTAAAAAAACATCCTAAGCATTTCCCAACTAAGTTCTCACAACTCACACAGTTGTTCATACCTACAAAAAAGAGTCACCCTTAACCTACTTTCTTATGCCAGAAATTGGGAAACCCAATCCGGGAGCCATTTGACAATAGTTGGGGACTGTTAGAGGGTCTCAGGACTTGAAGAAAACTTGGAGAATTTCATGTAGTCGACCCGGTATCAGACATCACATCCTTAGGCAACTGTCTACTATTACTCCTCTTAGTCAAAATGTCTTATCCCTCAGCACCTGAGACTTTTACTTTGCTTTTGTACCTTGTCCCAAAGCTTGACAAGTTGTGTTTGTTCTACAGAAAAGAACCAGGTGCTATGAGCAAAGTCTCGCTGTCCTCCCAAACAGAAGATTGAGGTTGGAGCTTGGCTCTTCCCATTTCTGTCCCCATTACCCAAGGAAGACCTTTGTTTCTCCCAGATTTAATTTCTTCACCCATAAAAATAAGGAACTGACAGTCCCAACCTCATAGGATTGTTTATCTTTTCTATTTGTTTTTTATGTGTAAAATTTTATTTGATACACTTTAAACTATAAAAAAGAAGGCATGCTAATTTTACCTAGTGAAACAGGTGCTGACAAAGCATAGCTCTAGAAAGGCCAAGATGATTTTCTCTCCCCGGCACTGCCTTCCTCCGATACAGGCAGTGAGCACAACCCAATGTACAGGTCTTTCCACCCGCTCCTCCTTGCTCACACAAACATAAATAAACAGGAATTTTGTTTGTAAATATACACTTATTTATTATATATATATATTATTCTGTTGCTAGGTTTCTGCCCCACTCAATATACTGCTGTTTTGAGGAAGAAATGAAAGAGGTTAGTACACTACAGTCAAACTCTTCAAGGCTTAGACTTTAGGCATTTGGTTTGTTAGATCAATCAGCTTTCTCCGCCCAACATCCATAAGAGATCTGCTGAGCAAAGGAATAGGTAAATTTATTGAGCACAAAGGAAGTCAGTAATTGTTGCATAGAAGGCAGCATTGTCCCGTACGCCCAGCCTGGTGGAGACTGGGTCAGTGGGGCTAGAACGGGGGCCCAGGGGCTAGGGGAAAAAGAGAGCCAGGGCCATCTGGTCCCTGTCTGTCCTCAGGACCAAGCCTGACCAATAAACGTGGGACAAGGTGGGAGAGACATAAGAAAAATTAATGAATAGATCAATGAATTTAAAAAGGCACAAACAAAGCTATAAACAAGGCTACAAATGAGGACCATTTCTTCAGCCAATATTGTAATGAAAATAACAAAGTAATGAGGGAAAATAGGGAATTTTCTCTAGGACAATGGGGATACATTTGAATAAGCAATGAAAAAAATTGCTGACACGCTGAAGGGTGATGGCAAGGGACCTGTAATTGTTTCACCAGCCAAGGGAACTCCAAAGCTGAATTAAAAATCAGGCTTCTCTTTTACCCTCTTACATTAACACAGTTTAACATAATCCTTCAGAGCTTCCTCAGAGAATACTGCCTCTGCAAGCAGCTGACTCACAAGCTGGATGCCTCAGTTGTATTCATCATCTTTCTTTATATCTCCATAAGCTCTCAAGCTTTTCTGGCATAACGTCCCGATTCCAGATGCCTCTGAACTCTGCACGTGAACTTAAGTGCCTATCTCCAAACCACCCGCGAAAGATACAATGTCCAAAGATCGCGCAGCAGACTTCTAGAGTTTCTAAGAATATTTCCTAACCCCTTTACATTTGCTCTTTACTTATTAGTCATGCTAAATAAGCACATGAAGGCTGGCTCAATAAGATAACAGGTAATAACCTACCCGGTTTTCAAGCAAGTCCGAAACCTTCAAATCTGATTAGCATAATATCTTTCAGTCACTTTCCTCCCTTTAATTTATTCGATATATGAACACTGGAGTCAGACAGCCTGAATTCAAATCCTGACTCCGAAGTGTGTTGGTTATAGGTCCTGTGGTAAATTAATTAACCTCTCTGAGCCTCGATTTTCTCATCCTTAAAATGAAACTAACAGTATTGCTCTTCATAAGACTTTTATGATATTTATTTATGCATGTGCAAAAGCATGTAGCAGAGGGTCTGGCACCTGGTAAACACCAAAATAGGTTTAAAAAACTTTTTAAAACATTATTATTATTTTAGGAACTGTATTTATCAATAATTTATTTATTTTATATTTAATACTCAAAAGTATGTACAACTGAGTAGTAAGAAAAATAGAAACTAAAACTAGCATCAAATGTAAGGTGGTTTTTGCTTGTTTGAGGTAGTTGTGTTTTGTTGAGATGAAAATTGTGTTCTTAGATAAACTCTTGAAATATTGAAAATACCTGGAAGGACACCTGGACCTATCCCCTCAATAGGCCACAGCTGGGTGTCATTGCTGAAGTCTTGTACAGAAGAGCGTAAATACATAGTTATGTCACCGAGAAATCCATTCTGCTTAACATCCGGAAAAAGATTACTTGCTAAGCGTCTTCAAGGAGCCAGAGTTTGACTCAGGTGCTGAAGTTGCAAAGCGCAAAGCAAATGTGATCACTGAGTCATGGGGACTGGGGGACCCAGGAGAAAAAAAGCATAGAACAAACAAGTATGTGATTAAACATCAGATCCAGTTCTATGAAGAAGAGAAAATAAATGAATGTATTTTGGTATGGCTAAAAATGCTCCTTAGCTAAGGCTTTCCCCTCTTTTAACCTCTGATGTTCAACTGTTTTCCTGTTAGAGCCTAATTTATACCCAGGACCTAGTTTTCAAAGCACCGAAGTTCCAATGAGGAACCATCTATAACTTTGCATAGGGTTAGCTAGAATGTGGAGGAAAGCCAGGGACAATCACATAGCAAATCTTCAAAACTGAAAAGCATCTTTAAAACCCATAATGAGCTGTTTGTGCTCTGGAAGACAAAGTAAAAGCAAAGGAAACTTGCTAATCAAAAGTCTTCTGTAGTCTACTCTCGAAGGTCAGTCGAAATATTTAAAAGCATTTAAGGAAAGAAGAGAGACTATTAACAGGGGGCAGAAGTCAAAAAAGACAGAGGTAGAAGCAGCTGCAACCACCCCTCAGCCTGCCCTCCTCACCCAGTCCCAGGTGACCATCCTCCCGGGAACGAACGCTCCCTCCGGACAGCTGGCCCTACGTCAGTGACCAGGAACGAGCGCTCTTGGCCCGTGAACTGACTGCAACTGACTTCAGTACCCACCGATTGTTCTTAAGGGGAAAGTGTGAGAATCAAAGCCTTACTCCAACGAACAAACGTGCCCTGAACTGTTCCGTCTCCTCCCACCCTGGCCCTGTCATCTCCCCACTGAATGCTTCCCGCTGCCCCCACCCCCACCCCCAGCTGTGGCATCAGGACTGGGCGCTGCATTTCTTTATCAGCTCGTGTGACCCTTTCACTCAAATGAGTAAGGGTCTGACTCCTTTAGCTTTAGCAGAGATTAGTAATGATGTGTAACTTAATATTAAAACACTAAATGTTTTAACTAAAAAGCAAAGCATCCTTGAAGCCAGGCCATATAAAAATGATCTAATTCACAGAATGAACACTTTCAGAATGACGCTAACTTTCAGTTAGCTTTCTGAAGACAAATTCATTATGACTTTTACATCTTTTCTAGGGCAGGCCAAACATAGAAATATTCTATAGGGATGCGTCCCTGTAGGGACACCTGCTTGCCCTTCTCACCTAATTATAAACATCATCCAAAGTGTGATCTGTGGGGTGTTACATAATTGTGCTTAAAATATTTTTCAATAGGGGAGTGACTGACAATGGGTAGTGTGTCCTAAATCTGACCAAAAATATGTCAAAAATAGGATGCAATTATAAACCTGTATGGAATAATTGGGAAGATTTCTATGCTCCAAGTTATACAAAATAGCATATGTGTACTGCTCACATAGATTTTATACAGGTTCTTAGTGTAGCATTGTATGTATTTAGACAACAAACATTTATTTCTCACTGTTGCTCAGGCTAGGAAGGCCAAGGCCAAGGTTCGATGGCTGGAGAGAGCTTTCCTCCTGGCTTGCAGATGGCCACCTTCTTTCTGTGTCCTCACATCCTGGAGGAAGAGAGCAGCTTCTCTCTCATGTCTCTTCTTATAAGGCACCAGTCCCATTCACGAGGGCTCCACCCTCATGACGTAGTCACCTTCCAAAGGCCACCTCTGAGTTCTGTCACCTTGGGGATGAGGCTTCAACAAAGGTTCAGTCCACAGCACAGCACTGGAAACCCAAAGGGTATCCTGAGTGCCATGCTGTCTCTGACCCTGTCCCCCTCCCCGTGCAGTCATTTCAGGTCTCTTTTAAATAATTTTTGAAGTTATCTTCTTCCTTTTATTGCCACCGCTCCTGCCATGGCTGAATCCACACCTGCATTAGTGGCTCTTTGGTTGTTCTCTGCCTCCAGTGTCTTCTTGCCCCTGCTGCAGCCCACGCTTCACGTGGATGTCATGTGCACACCTAGTTTGTTTCCCCTGGGAACAGACCAGGTTTTCAAGTAAACGCTGGTATGAACAATTGAGATGGAAGCTCAGTTTAGCCCTAAGTGAAAGCTAGGACTTGTATAAAATCGGGAAGGGGAGAGGGAGACAGGAAATCAGGCAAGGAGGCAGCTCAGAGATGTCATTTCATCAAGTATGTCGGCTGGCACTTCCTTTTCATTTCAATATTTTAAAACTATAACAACTGTTCCCTGTCACTTCCTTTGTCCAGTTGCCCCCTGCAATGACAAAATTTTATTTTAATTTTATCAGGCTGTCTGCTTGTAAGTCACCAAAACACATATGTACAAGCAAAACCTAATATCTGACAATACAATGGGCAATGGTAATTTTTCTTGCATAATTAAATTTAATAGATTATTTTTTTAAGAATGACTTTTCTAGATTATTCCCTTAAAGTGCTGTGCAGGGAGATTTTAACTGTGCCCCCTTCTCCTCTCGCCTCTTGACAGTATTAATTACCTAATAGCCAGCGGAGGCACTCCGAATAACTTTACTGACTATACAGCTACATTTGCCAAAAACAACCAGAAATTTCCCTTTTTACCACTTAATAGCAAACCATGTTTGGCTAAAGTGTCTCTCAGGTAAGAAAGAGTAGACTGAACTTAGATGGAAATGTAACTTGAGCAATATCAAAGAAATGGTGTTATTAATTTCCCAATATGAGAACAATAATTTTCTGCGTGTATGAAAGGTGTCCAACTTACAAATCAAGAGTAATCTGCAGAGATTGGAAACACTTATCAACATTTTATAAGATTATTATGTGAGGCTCCAGAACACACACCATCTTTGTCTGTGCTTCTTCTCCTTGCTTGCACACACATGCACACCTCCTGTATAAAGCCACCTGGCACTCCTATATGCGGAATGACATACCTGTTTAACTGTTGCAATGGAGAGGACTAATTAGCAAGCTCATTAATTAGCTCCTGTTTTTCCTAGAAGTTGTTAGCTGTAATCATTTGTTTTCTAAAATCATCTGCCGTTATTATCATCACTAGTACCTCTCAGCGAATGCTTGGACGTCACCAATGTCTCACTCCCTGCCGAGCAAAGCCTCCAGTGTACCAGTAGTTGTGGGCAAAGCATAGAATTTTCCTCAACAAATGGCTGCTCTTTGGTGTAGAATACTAAAACAAAAGGCTAATTTCTAGTTTGTTTGTTCTACATCTCCAGCAGCAAAGAACCACAAACACAGAGACAGCAAGGTAGCTTGAACTAACTTCCATAAATGAGTAATACTTCACAGACTATTTATGATCATGCAGCAATAAAAGCTCATTGACTACATAGCAGTGTATGTAGACTTGCCTTTATGTATAAAGCTGGGCGTGTCTCCTACATCCATTGGTAATCAAATATCATAGTTGTAGTATGTGTAACATCACTTTAGTTATTTGTTTTCTTGTATCTTTTCCCCACCAAACAGTGTCGCTCTTGAGGGAGGCTACCGAGTACTTCATCTCTGCGTCTCCAAAGCCTCCACCCAGACATAGTGGGTCTTGTTAGTTGACTGATGGCTAAGAGCGAGAAGCACATGTGAGCTCCTCTGGAAGATTTGGGGTTTTTCCAAGTGGGACTATTCACGTAAAGGCAACACCCATAGAATGCATCTGGGAGGTTACATGGACTAATCTCATGCGCTGCAAATGCACACGTCACCTTCTCCTTGCCATGGGCCCTTTGGCCACATGGATAGTAAGAATGTATAGTTGAACCTTGAACAACACAGGAATTAGGGGCAAGGACCCCTCCCCTGCATGCAGTCAAAAGCCACATATAGCTTTCAACACCCCAGAATGTAATGATTTACAGCCTGCTGTTGACCAGAAACCCTCCCAATACAATAAACTAATGCATTTTTTTAATGTTATGAGTATTATATACTGTACCTTTACAACAAGGTAAGCTAAAGAAAATGTGAAGAAAATCATAAGGAAGAAAAGATATATTTATAGTATTTATTGAAAAAAAATCACATATAAGTGAACACACGCAGTGAAACCCGTGTTGTTCAACTGTAGTTTGAAAGTAACTGTGTCTCCTCCCCATACACCTGATTCAACTCACCTAATAGTGCTGTGTGTTCAGTGGCAGCAGCTACAACAGCCTCTGGGAGACGCCCAGGCAGCTATGCAATCCGGGGATGGTTAGAAAATGGTGCTAGGGTTTCAGCATGACAGAGGGTTAAATCAGCTCCCAGAGTAACGTCTCAGAGCTGATTCTCGTGGTCTGCCACCAAGTGTGATGGCAGTTACAAAAAGTTAGTAAGCAGAGACTTACCATGCCTCCCTCTTTGCGTCTTTTGATTTCGTTCTTTGTTTCTGACTGAGTTCCTTTGCTGTTAACCCTCAGGTAAGGGATAGCTAGATTTGGGAGGGGATCTATATTCCACCCAGTGTATCCAAAATATTGCCATTTCAACATGCAATAAAGGTTTTATAAAGATTAAAGAGGAGTTTTAGGCTTTTTTGTACTAAGTCTTCAAAATTCGGACAGCACATCCCGGTTTGGAAAGGAGGCATTTCAAGTGCTCGATAACCTGGTGGCACCCATACTGCAACGTTCAGGGTTACGAGAACTGACCGTTTATCAGCTCTAGACTGTTGGAGCTTACAGTGGATGCCAGATAGATAGAGAGCTGGTTGTAGTTCCGGGAGGTGAACGGTAAAGGGAAGTCCCCACATCCAAGAGCTCTCATTTTTCTGTTCATGGAAGTGTCAGGACTTGTGGTCAAGATGAACACATTTCTGTTACAGCCATGTGACTTTTCCTCCCAGACTCTATCTGGGAGGGTCTTCGAGTCTTGCTGCAGTTGGAGATGAATCAATATGCCTCAGTATGCAGTACACTCCATTGGTCTCAGAGTATTTCAAAACTTTTAGTGCTCAGTGATTCAGCCAGTGATGAGACCTAGCATTTCAGGATTCTAGAAAAATACTGCAACTCAGATTTCAGAATAAATATTAGTTGGACAAATGACCAAATGAACCAATAGCCCACCTACCAATTTTCTGATACACAAAGTATTTTCGGTTGTAAATTAATGAGCTCATGCTGATTTGTCTGCATGTCTTCTGTGTAAAGTGCTTTAATGGTTCAGCAAAAATGATTTTTCTCTACTTAAGGTCATAATTTTCATTGGTTTGCAATATATATCCCCTTGTTTTTAAGAATAAAACTAGTTTATTACACTATACATAAGAGGCTGTATTTGGATTCTTGAGTTGTAATGTATCTCAAGATTTTTATTAAAATAACCCTTTTATTGAAATATAATTCCTATACCACATAATTCACCCCTTTATTTATTTGTTTATTTTCTAAATCCTCACCTGAGGATATGTTTATTGATTTTAGAGAGTGGGGGGTGCAAGAGAGAGAGAAAAAGATACATTGATCTGTTGCCTTGCACCCCAACTGGATATTGAATCCACAACCTTGGTATGTGCCCTGAATCAAACCCATGACCTTGTGGTGTATGGGGTGATGCTACAACCAAGTTATCTACCTGGCCAGGGCAAAATTCACCCTTTTTTAAAAAAAAATGCACAATTCAGTGGGTTGTGCTATAATTACAGAACCATCACCATTGTCTAATCTCGGAACACTTTTATCACCCCAAATAGAGACTCTACTTGGGGTGATAAAAGTATGCATTAGCAGTCACTCACTGGTACCCCTGCCCTCTAGCGCCATGTACCTACCTTTCAAATAGAAAATTCATCCCAAAAGCTGACTTTATAGTGTGTGTGATAGAACAGGCAGTGAACTTTTTGGCGTGGTAGTTTATTGCTCTCGTGCTATTCTCTATTTCATTTGCTCTGCAAATATTTACTGAGTAGTGTCTGGAGTATTAGGATGGGAGAGAGTTCTACATGTTAGATGTGGTTCTTTTTTTAGATAAGCTCAGGGTACACAAACTAGATCTCATTTCTGTGCTTGACTGCTGTTAGATCAGATACAACACCACTTTGTAGGTTGTTAGAATACCATTTTGTACCTTTGGCCCTATTGGATGTGAATACTCTTTTGCAAGTTTATTAAGAGTTAGAACCTGGCTCCAATCAGATTATAAGTAAAAAAGTTTGTCTTGCTTTGATTTTACATTCCACCTCTATTCTACTCCATTTCAGGGGAAATCCAAACAGCGTACAGCCTGTGAACACCAATCCATCATTTTGACACACACCCTCTTCTGCCAGGGAGTGTATGGTGCCACTTTGGTATGGTCCAATCATCCTTTTGAACATTTATTTCTGTTGCATAGAATCTTTGATGTAGGGAAAGTTTACTGACAAAAAATCCCCACACAGTCACTTCTAGCTCAGGATTTTGAGCTTCACTGTGTATGGACTTACATTATTTGCTAACTGTACCCCGTATTTGTCTTATCTTCCTAAATAGAGTGAGGGTGCCCTCAGACTAGAGAACAGCATGCTCCTGTCCCGCCCCAGCGCTGTCACATGGCAGTATGCCTTCATGCCATTAATACATGACAGTTAATGGAATTGGTTCAGGTGTCAGGTAGAAAGCTACAGGATGAACCACCTTTGCTCCTCACTCCCACCAGATAATAGTGTTCAGTGGAGACTACGGCCCCTGTCAGCTGTGTTCCTGTACTTGGTCTCCAGCCCCAGCGCCCACTATTACTGGACGGACCTTGTATTTGACCACCTACTGCGTGCCTGGCTGTGTGCCAGGTGTTTGAAAGCAGAACCCCTTCGCTGCACTCACCTGTACTCTTTTCTATCAGTACCTTTACCCAATGGTGTAATGGGGTATCGCTTTCTGTCTCCCTCCTTGGACTGTGACTCCTCACGGGCAGAATGGAATTCTACCCAGGGCCTGACACACGGTAGGTACTTGGTCAATGTTAGTCCTGTGGAAAAGTCAATGAAAAGGCAGTGGCTAGCAGCTTTTGCTGTTACAGGTGCAGTGAGATTAGGAAGTAGGAGAACCTGCCAGGGCTGGGAAGGGTCTTCCTTACCCCAACATGCCAGTGGATGATGTGATGCAAACAGCAGCAAGTGCGCAAAAGCTGATTGCGAACACTTACCCTAAACTCCATGGGTCGCCCCGCCCTCACCCAGTGTAGAATATGGATCACATGTCTCAGGAGAGTTCTCAGCTCTCGGCCCTGCTGGGACAGGCCACCCCCAGCTATCAAGTGTCTCGCTGCTCGTTCCTGCAGGAATCTCCCCTCAGTCGACGGCCAGGGTAAACAAAGGTCCCAGCCAGACAAACCGCACACATCCTCTGTGCCTATGTGTAGAGCTGTATTCTCCGGGCTCCTTAAGGTAACCTGGCCCTGTGAAAGTCCAGGTCCAGTTTCCTGAGGAAACTATGGGTCCATTGCTTTGAAATTCCATAGTGCGAATTTCCAAACCAGAGGGTGAGCTTCATTAATGTCAATAACACAGCATCCATGTATAAGTCAGGGTCCAATCAGAAACAGTTATAGGTATTAAAAAGTGAAGTCACTTAATACAAGGAATTGGCTATACCACATAGATGATGGAAAATCAGAGTAGCCAAAGGGGAACAATGAGGTAAACGATGAGGCATAGCAAGAATAGAAAGCCAGACCTACCTGAGGCTGAGAGGCAAAGGGTTACTGGGATCCAAGGACCAAACCCAGGTGGGCCTGTCCTGAGGGAGCAAGAATCTCAGAGAAGGGACCACCCAAGGTGGAAGCACAGAAGGAAAGTGCTTCCCCACCCCCACTCATCTCAGATTTCCTTTCAATAGCTCCCACTGGTTGAAAAGGAGCCTGGGAGATGGGGTGGGGGCAGGGTCTGACCCCGGCACTGCCCCCAAGAGCAGAGGAGGGGTAGTGATGGACCAGGAGGCCCACAGTCTGTGTGAGATCACTGACAAATGCGGGGTGGGGGACACGGATATGAATGGAAGACAGAAATGGCCTGGTCATGTGGGCGTGCCCAGACAAGCTTCCACTGAAACGGGGAAATGTGAGTAAAGGTTTAAGAGAGGCACATGCAGGGCGTGTTCCAATTGCCAGCCTCTGAGGCTGCACACAACAATCCGTCGAAGCCTCACAAGCACCTGCAGGATTTTGCTAGGAACTACCCACACCATAGAGGTGAAGTAACCAAAGTTGCAGCCTGTGTAGCATGGATACAAAGTGTCCATTGACCACACTGCTCCTGAAACACAATGTTGCATTCCCACAGATGCCCATAAGTGTGTCCCTTTTGGTGACACCATTAGAGGGATGGAACCGGTGAGAGCTTGCAGTCTGTGTTTTTCTGCCTTGAATGGCAGGCCTCTTTGTCAGCCCTTCAAATGCAAAAATACCTGGTCATCAGCACTCCTCCCCCACCACCGGCACACACACACACTCTCAATCCAAACTAGCCACAGCTCCAAATCTGCTGCCAAGAAATACGAGAGAAAGATCACTGGGGTGTTACCCTGACAGCGGTGTCTTTATTTTACCAGGAGCTAAAGCTCTGTGCAAAGGGCTAATTCTTTAATGAGGGACTTGCCAGTTCCAGAAGGGGGTGGACACTGGCTATCACCCCTCAGTTCATGCCCCCAAAGCCACAGCTAACTCATGTACTAAGAAGGCTGCTTTCAAATTATTTTATTTTGTAAATGTGAATGCATTTTCTCCTAAATTTGGGAGGCCTCATTCGTAAACAAGGAAGAGAAACAACTAAAAAATAGATGTATATATCAATGGCACGCCGTAGTCTCTGGTGTGTGTGTGTAAGTAGGCAGGGTGGTGGGGGGGGTGGTGGTGGAGGGCAGGGGGAAGAGGAGAGAAAGAGCCAAATAACTTGTATCCTGAGTTCATAGTCAGTTGCAGAACTATAGCTAATGGATAAAATGTGAACATAAAATGAAGTACAGCAGTAAAACAACAGTATAACATGCCAGATAAGATCCCTGGAAATGTCGCATACCTTCTGAGAGTCCCCTCCGTCCTGGAGTGGGCTCCTCACTTCGTTAGTGTGAATGCCATGGAGGCTGGGACAGATTCTAATTGTGCTGACACACAAAACGACACATTCGCCCCCTTGGAGCTGATTGAGATGCCCCCTGAGGATGTTACCCTGTAGATACATCTGTGTTTATAGGCGTATATGGAACTATTATGTCAAAAAGCATTTTCTTGAAGACATCAGCACATTCTGAAAGCCTCTCATCTGAATAGACTACTTAATGCTGTAGTTTTCAATAACCATAGTGTTTTTGCTAATGTAAAACACTTACAGGAATTTCCGTTGCTGATAGAAAACCAGGAAAACCACTTTCCCCCAGGTATATTATCATGGTGGGGGTAAATTTTCTCTAATAGAAAATATGTAATCTCATTAGCAATAATCTTCTCTCACTTGGCCCTTAAATTCCCAAAGATGCTCACAGATGAGTTAAAAGCACAAACAAAATTTCAAAATTAACAACTCCTCTTTGGTGAGCTGTTATTTTCTCCGGGATCATTTCTATCATTTTTTTTAAACTACCAAGATAAGTGGCTCTTTTCATAAAAACATTCCTCAGATATTTACAACCGACAGTCAATGGCTATTAAGGGTCCAATCGTGCTTTCAGCACTCAGGCCAACGCGATGCACGAATACGCATAGAAAGACTGTTGCAAAGTCCACACACCTATCAGAACTCTCTTGCAGATGACTTTATGAGACATAAATATATGAAGGTATCAGATCTCCAGAGATTCTTAAATCAATGTTAAATTTCACAGCACCCGTGAAGTAGTTTGGCGTGGTTTAGCAAGGATTTTCTCTGGATAGTGGATTGTTTATGAGACAATATAGGCCCCGTGCTGCATGAAAGACAGAGGAGCAAGAAGAAGTGGGATACAAGATAGTTTTTCAAGAAAGAAGGGAAAATAAAATTCCCCCCAGGGCAGTAACTTGCCTTCCATGTACAAAGCATGTATCTTTTTCTACCCAGCAAAGCAGAAAATCCATATTTAGGTGGCAAAAAGCCGCATTCCTTGTGTATGTGAAATGACTCTTGAACTCAATGAGGGTTTTGTTTAGGTCCAGCCTGGCTCTCCTGGGTCCCAGGCCTCAGTGACCGGCCAGCCATCTCTATGGGCTCTTCTCTGGCCAGTGTCCTGTTCTCAAGAGGACATCAGATCAGGGCTCAGCCTGTTCCCATTTAAAGGAGAGATTATGCTCTGTGCTAACCTCAGACCCAGGTGTCACTTAAGCTCTGATGGATGGCGCTGTTGTTTCCCAAGACAGGAGAACAAAGAACTGGAGTGGAAAAATAGGCCGATTGCTCGGGAGGAGACTCTGTTCCCTGTTCCTACTTGCCGGAGCAAGAAATCAGTGGGTGTCACTCTTTCTAAAGACCTGAAGACCAAGGGCAAGCTGGGGAAAACACGAATAACACAGATTTCCAAATGACTAAAATGTAGTTCTTAAAAGGACAAAGTAATTCATTGAAATCACATGCTGACTCCCTGTAACTATATGAGTTTCAAAACAGATTTGTTTGGAGTCGTATCTGACAATATTTAAACTGTCACACTGCCAACTCAGGTCTGATAGGCCCGATACCTGAAATGTGTTGTTTGCTTACTGACAGACAGGCAAGTAAGTCCAAAATTTCCCCTTGTTGATTTTTAAGAATATTGGTTTTGGTTAATAGATAACCTCCCAAAAATGTCATACGGTTTAAAACATGTGGGAAACAAGGGTCATCAAGGAACATGTATGAAGGACCCATGAACAAAGCCAAAGGGGGGAAGGATTGAAGATGCGAGGGGCACGGGAAAGTGGTGGCAGGAAAATGGAGAAAACTGTACTTGAACAGCAATAAACAATGCAAAAAAAAAACAACAAACCATGTGGTAAAGAATAGAGCAAACAGAGTTCAGTTGGTTTCTTTACTACTGGACTTTTTAAGACTATCATTACATAGAGAAATGTGTCCTTTTGCTTCCCAAGGGACTGCGAGTAGGCACCGTTTAACTTGGAATCCGCTTTCTGCACGGGAGAACCTGCGGAATGAGCATCGTGCTGTACCTACTTGGGAAGTGGTGGGTTAGCCCATCCCTTCTTCAGACATAGAGGGGAGCTCCTGCTGCTGGAACACTAGCCCCAGGCAGCCGCACGGCTGGCTTCCCCTAACACCTTTTGTCTCTTCCTGGAGGTCACCTTCTCATAGAGGCCTTCCCTGACCAAGTTTTTAAAATTCAAGCCCCTTCCTCAACATTCCCTAACCTTCTTCCCTGCTTATTTCCAATGTAGCATCTTCTACCTTAGCCTGTTTTTTTTTTTTTT
>PVKU01002568.1:159396-220769 GCA_004027475.1 Anoura caudifer | reverse complement strand
GGTGGCACCTGTTTTAAGTCCCCGGGGCTAGTGCCACAGTTCTGCCATTGGGCTGCGAGATCTGGGCTGGGTTTGCAAAGCACGTGATTGCGTAACCACCATGCTGTACACCTGAAAGTACCACGACAATATTGAATGTAAACTGTAACTGAAAAACAGAAAAAAGAAAGTTACTGCCCAAGGCGGTAACAACTGTCTTCATCACCCTACTGTTTGCTGAGCCATTTCTCTGTGCTAGGAGAGCATTTTACCCCCTCAGATACAGCAAATAGTTCTGAGAGATCTCAGTCTTCCTCTTCCACAGATAAGCAATGTGAGCAAATGCTCTCAGCTCTCTCAGGACTGTGTTGAGGGACCCGAAGTGCCCTCCCCCGCCCCAGCCACTGCCCAGCTGGCCTGGTTGGAATGGGCGGCACGGGAAAACACTGTGGCCTGTTGAGCTTTAAACTGGAAGTGGGGAGCTCTGCCAGAGATTCTCAAACGTCGCTGCATTTTTAGAATCCCCTGGGAAATTTTCTAAAAATACTAGTGTTGGAGCCTCTCCCTAGATTAATCAAATCCGATTTGTTAAGGATGCAGCCTGGGCATTGTTTTTGTTATTGTTGTTGTTGTTGTGTTTTCTAACTCTCCAGATGGTTCTAAGAAGCAGCCAGGGTGGGGAACCACTTCCTTGGACTCTCTGGTTTGACCCCATCTAGTGGGCAGGTCATTTACCTTGAGTTGCCTTACTTGTAAGACGGATTTCATGGGGGCAGCAGCTCATCTCAAACTGTGATATCCCCACACTCCCAGGAAAAATGAAAGGCAACACAAGAATAGCAAAACTGTTAGTCTAAGCTACCTAGTAATTCAATATTTGCTCCTCTTTTAACCACACCTAAGTTTGTAGCCTGACCTAGTCTATTCAGTAACTGCTTGGCGTTCTGTCCCAGGGCTCACAGAAACGCTCTGGGGTACAGTGGTGGGTTTTCGGGTTTTCTTCGAAGCAGGTTCTGAAGGCTCTGCTCCTTATTGGGCTTGGAATGGTTAGAAAGACTCTCCTGGGTTACCGCTGGGGGAACACCCTTCCAGGATGTCAAGCAGGAAGAGCTATGGGTCTGCCTGAGGTTTCCATTGGGTCCAATCTGGAAGGGAAGCTTTCTGCCAAAAGATGAAGGCATAACTCTCCAATTTTTGCAGAGAGGCAAACAATACAGCCAGCAAAAAGACACAGGGCATTCATCTGAGAGACAAGCTGTTTTCTAGGTTACATTATAGACCAGCAGCCAGTGTCTTTCAGAGCACATTTGGGGAATCATCTAAACTTCAACCCCAATTGATAAATACTTGGTACCTGAGTGCAATCACATTAGCAGAAATTGAACACGGTGAGTTCCAGTAGTATTGAGAGTCCTAAAACAAGGACAATGCCCATTCCAGTCCAATAGCACTGGACAAGAACAGCGTGACAGAGAGAAGGGTCTGGAAGAGAGCCAAGCTGGACCATGGCAGAGTCTGTTTGGTAAACGCTAGTTGGTGGTCCCTGCCAGGCCCTGGGAGAAGCTTCCCTGAGTTTCTATCGGACCCACAAACAATAGATGGGACCCCGCTGCCAGCTGTCGCTGAATTCCTCTCTGAGCTCTTCTCTCCTCTCCCCCAGTAGCCACTCCACCTGCACCAGGTCAGAAGGAAGTGGTGTGGGGCACACCTGGAGGCCCTTTTAGGGCAGTTGAGTGAGAAGGTTTACATCACACAACACTCGAAATCTGTTCATGGAATCTGTTAGACACATTTCTTCTCCTCCTAGCCTCTTTTCTGTAGAAACTTCAGTGGGGCTTTTGCTGCGATTCCTCCCTGGATCAGTACTGAGCTGGGCGCCCACCTTCTCCTTTCTTCTCTCCTGTGGTTTTTTTCTTTTTTCTGTTACAGTCAAATCCTTCACCCTTATTCTGCAGTGTTTTCCCATTACCTCATGGAGCTAGGGCATCAGCCTGGCCCCAGCCTGGGAGGCTTCCTTGCGCCCCACACAGGTGCATCAAAGCATGTCTCAGCTCAGGCAACTCTCCCCACCAGGAGCAGTTGCATGGGCTGCACAGATTCATTCATTCATTCATTCAGAACATACTTGTGGGGGCTACTGGACACCAGGACTTTATTCTGGAGAAGGAAACTTAAAAACCTCTGCCCTTGGACCTTCCATTCTATGGGGGAAAGTGAAGTTTTATCTAATACACACACATCAACACATTTGGTGGTTGACTGGTGCGTGTGTTTGCTCATGCATGTATGTGCGTATAAACCAACAGACGACTCTATGCCATTCTCACTCCAGCATTTGGGTTCATTCTCAACAAATCTTCTTAGCATTTCCTTTGTCTAATTGCTCTTCCCCTGTGAGATGGTGGGTGAATGGGTGCCAGCTCAGCTGGGGTGAGCCCCACGGGGGTATTAGGTGGCATGCTCCCTGAGGGCATCTGACTTGCAGATGTGGAACTTAGATGGAGAATATGGCCTGGAAGCACACCACGGAGCCAGGTGAGATGACCTTCCAAGGGGCCGGGGGAAACAGAATGCCATGGGGGCAAGGTACAAAATGGGAGTCAGGAGATCAGGACAAGCCAAACAAGGGCTGGCATGACAGCAAGTGGTCCCAGACGACACCGGGGGCAGAAGGGTGGTGGTGGTTTGGGCAGGTGTGCGAGGGGGAGCCAGGCTCACTGAAGTCTGGGTAAACGCTCTACAGCTGCAACATCCTTTCCCTTCTTCCTCTCTTCCTATCACTTCAAATCCTCCCCACAGCCCCACAAGGACAGGGATCTTGTCCGTCTTGCTCAGAATGATGCTTTGCCAAGAGTAGGTGCTTGTAATCGTTGGTGGACTGAATGATGGGCTTCCACCTCTGAAGCCCCCAGCCCAGCTCAGCTTCTTGATTTCTCCCTCTTCTGAAGATCTTGGTCACCTGGCAGGAAACTCTTGCCGTGTGGAAGGCATACAGAACCAAATCCTGGCTTTTCCTCTTACCAAATATTGCCAAGCCACTGAGATTCTCTCCACCCTCCCCTTTCTCGTCTGCAAATGGATATATTCCTCAGAGGTTTGTGGTGAGACCCATGGGAACAACATACAGGCAAGGAAGTCCCTGCCTCTTTAAGCCGTGATTTTAGAAGTTATCTCGCACTGCCATTTACACCACTCAATGGCTTTGGATTCTTTAACTTTTGCGTTTAACAACAGGAATAGCCATCATTTATGGAGCAACTGCCCTCTACCGCACAACACTTACGTTCTCTCTAGTTCTCCATGGGAGGCAGGTCCTACTGTCCCTGTAGGTGGATGAAGAAACAGAAGCTGGGAAGGGTTAAGGGAATGAGCCGGGCCCGCACCTGTTGTCAGTGCCGGGGCCAGAATTCGAATCCTGCCCTGTGTGCCTAGCACCTTTGCTAGCCTCCTGGCCTAGAGCAAGTGCTTAGGTAAGCTTAAGGCCAGGAATCATGTCATGTTATGTACTCTTAACAAATTTCAAGCATATAAAACAGTACTGTCACCTTTTAGTCATCATGCTGTCCATTAGATCTCAGGGGCTTATTCATTTTGCAGAACTGAAACTTTGTTCCTTTGATCAACACCTCCCCCTGCCCCCTCCCCCAGCCCCTGGCAACCACCTCTCTACTCTGTGTTTTCTCTGAGTTCAACTATTTTAGGCAGGAATGGCATCTTAGTTATCTGTGTCTCCAACAGTATCCAATCCCTTGCTTCCTCGTAACTAACAGATATCAACACATTTGCTGGTTTTTAACATTCTATGAAAAACAGTATTGAGATTTCTGATCTAAAAGTTTATGGTGCTCCCTACAGGTTGCAGTCTTTCAGCCCCAAGAGGTTAAGTAAACTAAGAGCATGAATAGCCTCAGCAAAGTGTTGTGTACTTGCACAGGAGAATCATAAGTTACAGGGGATGATGGAGGAACAGACAGGGTATTTGGGCGCTGTCCAGAAGGACGAACACTTTCCCTGGCCTGGGTGGACTGGGGGTCTGACTGGGTTGGCATGTGACGCCCTGCCTGGCAAGACAGGACAAGAAATGAATCAGTTGCCTCGCACAATGGTCTGTGCTATTTCCAAGCTGCCTAGCTCATGAGCACTGCACAATCCAGCAGCCCACTCTAATTTGTCACACCAAAGGCTGTCTTCTTAGTAAACAGTTGTCCACACTTCTGTTCTTTCTGAGTCACCACTTAGTGTTCAAACTGAAATGCCAGTGCAATCCTTGGAATACACCATGCAGTGGGAAACCAAGGGGGCTGGGGCTGGGCAGAACAGCCCTTCCTGTGGAAACTTCCATGCCCTGCAAGGGAACCAGAACCTTCAGGCAGGCTTCTGCAAAAGGTGGCGGCAGGGCAGCCCTCTGTTCACAGATATCCCTGCCCCTAGAACCCCCTCTCTTTGTAGCTGAGGAACCGGCAGTGAACCAGTTCAGTGACTCGTCCAAGGTCTCACAAGTCTTTTTGGGACCTGCCTCCTACCCTCCCCACCTTACCCCCCATGGCCGCCCACATGTATTCTTTTCCTCGTTCACTGAAGTCATGGTAGCTCCTTGAGTGTGTCATGTTATTTCATGTCTCTTGTCCCCTCACCTTGGAATGCTCTTTCTGCTTCTCCCTGGCTGGTGAACAACTCATTCCCCGAGACCCCACTCAAACATTCTGTCTTTTTGGAAAGCCTTGCTGACTGGGGGCACTTCCCAGCAATCCCCCGCCCTCATCGGAACAGAGCGGTTCACGGTTCCCACACTACGTGTGCGGTGTCTGCATAGCCACAAGCACCCTGGGCGACAGCGTTTGTCAGAAGCCTGTTTGCTTCCCTAGGCCATCGGCCCAGTGTCAGTTAGGGTTCCGTTCAGTTGCAAGTAAAGAAAAGCCCACTTAGTCCATAGCTAGACCAGTTTGGGGGTTACTTTTTTTTGTTTGTTTGTTTGTTTGTTTTACATAGACAAGTTTGCCATAATAACTCCATGATATCATTAGGGACCCAGTTTCCTACCGTTATCATGTGGCTTTTTCCTGATGCTTGTCACCCAATGGTCACAAAATGGCGGCTCCTTCGCATATCTACATTCTAGGCAGGACAAAAGGTGGGGGTAATGAATAATGGCTTCCACTAATCAAGTCTGCCCCCTTTACAGAGTTTTCTTGGAAGCCCCACTTAGTGACTCCTGCTTGTATCTTCTCGGTCAGAATGGAATTATATGGTTGCCTGTAGTCAAAAGAATGGGAAATACAGTTACCTGGACATTCAGAAAACAATCAGGGTCCTGCGAGTAAGGTGGAAAGGGAGAACTGATATCCGGGAGGCAGGTGTCTGCCGTACGCAGGGATTGTGTCCCCTTATCACTCTTTCTAAGGCTTAGCATAGGACTCCAATACAAGTCCAAGAAAGAAAGGCAGTTTTCTGACCCCTACACCAAGGCCACTTTCCCAGTGTGACTCAGCGCATCTTTGAGCTTTCAGACATGAAGCAAAGACTTCCAGGGATAGGCAGAGACAAAGGAGGGAGAGATGACTGCGGGGATCTCAGACTGATGTTACTGCTCAGTTGGGAATGCAGAGCAATGCCTGGGAGCTAGGAGAAGGGGTAAGCAAGGCCCTTCTTGAGATATATAGCTGCCTGTTGTTCATAGGTCCTTGTTTTCAGTTCATAAAGAACATGTAGGTCGCTGCGTGACTTCAAACGCCTCACTAGGTTTTGGGACATCTCCATCCAAGTTCCCATTCTCTGTGGTTGAGAATTCCTCAGCAGCAGAGCTAGGTTAACTCTGGCTTCCTCTACAGTCAGGCACAAGTTTTGTATGTCATGCTTGTTTCCAGCTTTTCACAATTATAAACAACTTTGCAATGAACATCCTTGAAATAAATATTTGGGGTTGTCCTAGTGCATCCTAATTCTTTTTTTCCTCAGTCTAAATTGCAAAAAGTAGAAATCCTGGGTGAAAGGGCATGTTCATTTTTAATGTTTCCAATGAGTGTTGTCTAACTGCCTGAGAGTTGAGCTGCTTTATGCTTTCATCAGTTACAAGTGGAGGAGTCTGCCTTCTTTCAGGAGATGTTTACCTTCTCCTTCTGAAGGTTTCAGTTGCCTGGTAATCACTGCAAGGGTCTAGTCCTCCCTTCCAAAACAACAGCAGACCAACTCCAAGCTGGAAACAAAAGTGGAGAACACCGGAGATTAGTATGTCTCAGTATCCCAGTGGATTCTAAGTTTCGATCTGAAAAGACTGAGGATCATAGATTCTGTGTACATAAAGGGAGCATCCATGACCTGCTTGATGAGAGAGAGCTCTGAGGCAGTTCCCAGGGCCCAGGTGTGACCCTGGAGTCACTATCGACTTCTCTCTACTGTTCTCTGCCAAGTCCTGTCAGCTGGACCTTCTAATACCTTTGCACTCAGCCTTGTCTTCTGAATCACCTTGGCATCTGCCTCTGACCCTTAGTCATCTCTTCATCATTTACCCCAACTGATGGCTTCACCACCCACTTATTTGCTTGTACTCCTTCCACACATTCTCCACAGCTCTGGGCTGATTTTTTTTAATTTATTTATTTATTTATTTATTTATTTATTTATTTATTTAATTTTTTAAAGATTTTATTTATTTATCTTTAGAGGGGAAGGGAAGGAGAGAGGGAGAGAAATATCAATGTATGGTTGCCTCTTGCATGTCCCCTGCTGGGAACTGGCCTGCAACCCAGGCATGTGCCCTGACTGGGAATGGAACCATGACCCTTTGGTTCACAGGCCCACGTTCAATCCACTGAGCTATGGGCTGATTTTTATAAATACCCATGACCTTGTCACAATCCAGCTCCATCCCTTGTTTGCAGACCTGTTCTCACAACCTAGTAGCTCCCTAAAGTGCTATGTTCCTTCACGTCCATATGCCCAATGAGGATTCCATAAGCAGGGTTTATTGCAAGGAGACTCCTTGTTCACTATTTCCCACTACCCTTTCTCCAGAGAATTATCTTAGAAACCATCTCGTGGGACTCCTGCATTGTAGAGATGAGGAAATTGGAGAACCACTCCTGAAACACCTTCCCTCTTCCCATTCCAAACAGCAGACTTATGATTCCTATTAAAATTCAGCTCATTATTTCTTTCAGAAGGCTTGGGACACCCTCTTTGGCATGCAGATGAGGGGTCCCTTCTATGTGACCTCATGGCACCAGTGTTTGCTTACCATCTTTCTCTATATTATAACTCTTTTTTTATTTGTACTTTCCTCTTTTTCAGCTAGGCTGAGCCCTATTCGTATTTCTATTAGTATAGACCTTAATAGTGCACATAATTGCTCCGTGGATGTTCCTTGAAGGAATCAATGCAGACAGGGTTACAGACCAGAGGAAGGACTCATGGGTGCTGGTAGAGAAAACACATTGATAGTGACTCTCTCCAAGATGATGTGACTGGAGTATCACTTTCTCATCCCTATGGCCAGGCGTCTTCCCTTCCGTGACACATCCTGAAGAAGCAGTACAGATTCTGTGTACATAAACAACACTTCCATGAGCTGCTTGATGAGGGAGTACGTTTCTCAAGTTGTATGCTTCCATTTGGATTGGAAATAGCTGTTTCCTTCTTGGAAAGAAAGAGCTCAGTTTTATTTTTGGTGTGAGATCCAAGTCAGGGAGTAGATGATACACCTCACCTATGCAAGATATGACAGGGTTTAAAAACGTTTTTGCTTCAGCAGCTGTATTTTTTTACAAGTTCCATTTATTAAGAGCTTACTAGGTATTGGCCCTATTTAACCTGTCATGTGAATTTATTCCTTACAATAATCCGAAGGGGTTAGTGTGAGTGAAATTTACCAATGAAAAACCTAAGAGGTGGAGAGGTTAGAAACTTGTAAAGCCATGTAGCTGGTAATCTGTTTAAAACTGACCTTTCAGCCTCCAGTGCTGGCACCCTTAATTGTAACACAACACCTCTTTCAAGCACAATCAGACCTCCTCACCACCCAGTGGCATAAGCTGGGCTTGTGTTACTGTGCCCACTTTACAGATGAGTTCACTGAGCCTGAGTGTAACAGAACTTGCCCAACAACACCTGTTGAGTAGCATTAGGCAGGGGGCACAGCATTATGGGGTCTCCAGACTCTAAGTAATCCTCTGGGTCTATCAGAATTCATCAGCTTAGTGGACACAATTTTTGTAAAAAGACATGAAAAGCGCAATTGGGGTTTGTTTGGTAACACGAAGTTTATGAATAGTCCCCAGCACACAAGCTGTCCAGCTGCTGTGGTCTTCCAAACCCCAAAGCGGCCTGGCTGGCCCCTGGCTGAAGGCATTCTAAGGAAACAGCTCCCTCTTTAGGCAGATTGGAGGAACAGCAGGGACTCTGGGCGCACAGCCCCCAAACTTCGCTGAACGTCTGCCTGAGTGGTAGAACTTTCCCAGGTACCTTGCCCACGTCTTCAAACAGTTTGACATAGGCTGTTGTTGTTGTTGTTACTGTTGTTGATTTTCCATCGAAGGTCATGTGTTCTCCAGGACAGTGCAATTAAAAAATGGCTTTGGTGGTTGGACTACATCACATATTCATCTCAGCTCTGTCATTCTGTAATGCCCACCTGTGAGGGAATCCTATTGTCTCTCTTTCTCTCTGTCTCCAAGATAGAGAAGAAAGAATCAGGGGTGATAGCAGAGGCTGCAGCGAGAGTCAGTCAGTGCCAGGCTCAAGGGAAGGGGAGAATCCTGAGCCTCATCCCATGGTAGACTGGCCCGTGGCTCACCAGAGAGCAGAGGGAGAGAAGCAGCTTCCACTGAACCTAAAAAGCAGGACTGCAAGAGGGTGATGAGAGGGTAGAGGAATAAGTGACCTGAGCAAATATGAAGACCCAAGGAAAAAAGCACAGGCTGAGATATCTCTTGGCAGGGTGCTCATAAAATCTCTGATATGGAAGGTTTCTAGGATTACCAAATCTACATTTACCTCTTTGGTTCTCATTCATTCACCTGAGACAAGTGATTCCCAAAAGACTCCATATTTCCTTTCTTTTAGGGACAATAGGGACACTTTTACATATAGATTGGGGACCAGTTTTCTTCCTGTTCGGAGAGCTGAGAGGTGATACAATTATAGTAAAAAAAAAAAAGCAGAGTCTTGCTGCCAGACAGCCCTCACAGCTTGAAGCCCTCTGTTGCACCATAGAATGAGTTGTACTTCCAAAAGTTGGACAAGCAGCTGATACCAGCTCCTCTGCAAGGCCACCTGGATGGCCTGAGGTGTGTCCACATGCCCTCCCAGCGAGGCAAACACTCGGTGGAATGTGCCCTCTTCCCCACTGGCACAGGGATTCCTGCTCCTCTCGGGCCCTTACTGTTCCCATCTCTGAAATGAGAAGTTTGACAAGATTAGGGGTTCCTGGCTATGCTCTGCAGAATCTAGAGAACTTTGGGGCACAATGGCCTTGGTCTGCCTCCTGGACCAGAGAGTTTTCTCTGGCCTCTGTGTGTCATATTGCGCTTGAATATTTTGTTTGAATCAAGACCCACAACTCAAAACATGTCTGTAAACTGCTGTATCTGATGATGCTTGCTGTGATTCACTCATTTATTCCCTCATTCGACAAATATTTACTGAACACTTGCTGCGTGTCAGGTGCTGTTGTCAAGGAAACAATGATGAGCAAAAAAGCAGATTCCCTGGTGCAATATAAACAGTAATTTATAATCAGGGGCATTTGGTCTTCCATCGTAGACTTGACCCTGGACACAGAGACCACATCCTCATCGTCATTCTTGGATGTGCAGTCAGGGTGCACACTTTTGCATACATCCAGCTTCCTGTTTTCTGCTTGTCTCACTTCCTCGTGAGAACATGAATCTCGATTGGTGAGTGTATGATGTTCACAGTCTCAAACTGTTAAAGAAACATGCTTTTTATAACCAGGAATTGGGACAATTGAGCTGACAACTAGGCTTTTAAAAAATGATTTGTTTACTTATAGAATTATTCTTCTGAAAGATATAAAAATAATATCATGTTTCATAAATTTTACTCGACAGCTATTTTGTTGAAAAAATATGATTTCTTGGGAAGAAATGACAAATTTATTATTATTATTATCCAGTTAACGTATTATCTGGGCGGTCTTTTTCAGCATTCATCCACCTGTCATCATTTGAAGAAAAAAGAAACTGAGGTTGACGAGGGCCTTCTCTGTGACAGGTATTTTCAGGGCATGTTCACGTGCCTCTCTTGTCTTTCTTAATAACTTATCTTCAGAGCAGTCCTGCAAGAGCTATTTACCAGTTTTTAGAGATAACAAGAGTGAAGCTTAATATCTTTCTGAAGTTCATGAAACCAGTGAGAAGTCCACGTTTGAAATCCACAGCTGTCTTATCCTAAAGCCTCTCTGTATTTTTCCTACAATGTGGTGCAACCTCCCCACTTGCTCAATATTATTTGTTCCCGGTTCTTTACAATCACCTTTGGGCACATCTCTGAGTAATCATTAGGAAGACCAAGTAATATTTTATCATTTCAAAGGTCACCAGTGGCTTCTCTAACTCTCTAACAGTGAAGGAGCAGTGCATGCATTTCCTGATTCAGCGCTCAAGAATACCAATATTCTAGGCACCAATATCTTCTGCTTTGTAGATAATTTTACTTTGTCCCACTTGTCTACCAAGTTCACCTTACATTACGGACACAAAGTCCTTTAAAAATAGAATTTCATAATGAAGCAGTTAGGTTTGCAAAAAGAATAAAATGACCCCTGTCCCTTATCACATTCAGGGCTTTTTGCATCCAAACAAATCAGAGATAATTGATGAAGACTATGTCCTCAAGGTCTTCATAATTAAAACTATTCATGTATAATTTCCTTGAAAACAGCTGTCACATTCCATATCATGGTAATTATTATCAATAACAACTTTCTTAAAGAATTTTTACTTTGTAAAGCAAATAGTCATTCAAGCACACAAACACACTTTTGGTTTCCAATGACCACATTTTCTTTTTTCCACCTGCACATGCCCACCCCCCACCCCTCTCTTTCTCCTCTTCAGTTTTGGAAAACAGATTGTAAAAACCAATGATAAAGATGCAGAACAGTTAAAACAGAAAGGTGAAAAAAATAAAGTTGGAAGATTCACATCTTCCAATTTCAAAACCTGCTCCAAAACTATAGAGATCCAGATGGTGTGGTACTGGCACAGGGGTAGATACAGAGATCAATGGAATAGAACTGGGAGGGCAGAAATAGACCATTACTTTTCTAATGAATTTATTTTTGACAAGAAGACTAAAACAATTCAATGGAGAAAGAATAGTCTTTTTCAACAAACGATTGCTGGGATAACTGTATATCCACATGCAAAAGAATGAAGTTGGACTCCTACCTCACACTTATATTAAGACTGATTCAAAACGGATCATAGACCTAAATGTAAGGGCTAAATCTATAAAAATCCTAGAAGACACCCTAGGAATAAATCTCTGTGACCCTGGATTTAGGTCATGGTTTCTAAAAGCACATGTGACAAATGTAAACACACAAATTACACTTCATTAAAGTTAAAACTTTTTCCCTGCAAAAAAACACCACCAAGAAAGCAGAAAGACAACCAAAGAATAGATGAAAATATTTACAGATCAAGGTTGTTGATAAGGAATTTCTATCCAGAATATCCAGAATATGTAAAGAAGTCTTACAATTCAACAAGGAAAGAAAAAATAATTCAAAAGTGAGCAAAGGACTTGAACAGACATTCTTCCAAACAAGATAAATGAATGGCCAAAAAGCACAGAAAGAACATCACTAGCACAGCGAAAGGCAAATAAAAACCACTTCACGCTCACTATGGTGGCTAAATTTTTTTAAAAATAAGTGTTGGTAAGGATATGAAAATTTTGGAATCTTCACACATTGCTGTGGGATTGTAAAATATTGCAACCACTTTGGAAAACAGTTTGGCAATTCCTCGGATTGTTAAAATAGAGTTACCATATAACCCAGCAATTCCACTCCTAGGTGTACACCCAAGAGAACTGAAAGCATATGTCCACACAAGAACCTGTATAAGAATGTTCATAGCAGTGTAATTCACAGGAGTCACAAAGTGGAAACAATTCTGATGTCCATCAGTTGAGGAATGAATAAGCAAAATGTGGTATGTCACACAATATAATATTATTTGGCAATAAAAAGAATGAAGCAATGATACATATGACTACAACACACTACAGCTACAACATGGATGAATCCCCGAAACATTGTACTAAGTGAAAGAAGTCACTTATAATAAGCCCTATATTATATATAATTCCATTTATATGAAATATCCAGAAGAGTCAAATTCATAGGAACAGAAGGTATATTAGTGGTTGCCAGGGGCTGGGGCTAGGAGTTAATGGCAAATGACTCAAAATGGGTATCGGGTTTCTTTTTGGAGGTGGAAAAAGAAACTCCCAAAAGGTAGCAGTGATGATCGCACAATTTCATACTAAAAACCACGAAACCACTGAATGGTACACTCTAAAAGATGAAATTCATCATATGTTGATTATATATCAAAAAAGTTTTGAAAAAATTAATAGTGACATTGTATAACAAAAACCATGAAGCGCAGATATCACTGCCCACGTATTTTTTCTTCTTCCTGGGTATATGACTAAATTATTTTCTCCAAACTCCCTTCCAGCCAGGCGTGTCCAGGTACCTGGGTTCTACCCGGTGAACTACGTACCTAAGTGATACACACCACTTCCAAGCCTAGACTATAAAAATCTCCCAATGAAGAAACCTCCATGAAAGTAGAGGGTGGTAGAGCCATAACATGGATGAAACCTGAGTCCCTAAGTGACTGCATGGAGGTCAGAGTTAATGACCTGCACTGCACTACCACGTGAGTAAGAAATGAACTTTTATTGTCCTCAGCCACTGAAATTTGGACGTTGATTGTTACAACACTCTGCTTGTCCTAAGGAACACCACAAATATGAAAACTATGCCTCAGGATCTCTGAAAATTTTCTTAAGAACCATTTATCATTTTTTTAACTGTAAAGTTAACCTTATATTATTAGGATCCTTCAAGGACAGGCATTAATCTTGGAAATCTTATATTCAAACATAATCAAATTTGTCTGCAAAGCAGTTGGGTAAAAATCACAAAATGATTTCAGTGTCTCTAGTACCAGTGTATAAATATGAAAACATTTCAATATTTTATAATATCAACTTCCACATCAACTGAAAGAACTTCAGATGTGTCTTCATATAATTCTTTCAACCTATGCAGTTGACGTCTATACTCACCAATGTTATGCTTCAGTTATTTGATAATTTCCAAAATGTACTATTAGAACCTATATGCCCACAGCTCCAAAATTAGTATTTATAATGTTATATGACCATATCAATAATCTTATCAACAAATGTTGTGTGGTTTATAGTAGAAAAAACAAGTACATAAGCATTAGTGGCTTGTCTAACCTGGCAAGATGTCAAAGTCAAGAACTTTCATAACAAGTCCAGTGTTAACTTTTTTAAAAATCAGCTCTATTGAGATATTACTGTATAATTCCATTTATATGAAATATCCATAAAATTCATCTAAATGTACAATTAAATGATGTTTAGTAAATTTGCAGGGTTGTTCAACCAACTCCTGCATCCAGTTTCATAATATTTCCATCACCCAAAAAAGATCCTTTGTTTCTGTTGGTGGTCACCCTCCATTCTTCCCCCAACCCCTGGTAACCACTAATCTATTTTCTGTATTTGTACACTTGTGTTTTCTGAACATTTCATATTAGTGGAATCATATAATTTAAATTTTCATGCCAGGTTTCTTTTAATGAACATAATGTTTTTGAGGTTCATCCATCTTGTAGCATGAAATAAAAGAGTTTTTTATTGCTGTGTAGTATTCCATTGTATCATGCACTGGACTGTTTATCCACTCATCAGCTGAAGAGCATTTGGATTTCTCCCGGTTTTGGCGATTATGAACAAACAAAACTGCCATAAACATTTGTTACAGGCTTTGTATGAACCCAAGTTTTCATTTCTTTTGGGTAAACGCATAGAGTCGGATTGTTGGTAGAATGGTTAAGTATATGTTTAACTGTATTTCTTTGAAAACTGTAAATGTTTTCCAAATTGGCAGTGGCAGAAACGTATGAGAGTTTCAGTTGCTATGCATCCCCATCAGCACTTGGTATTTTGCAGGATTTTATTTTAATTGTCATGTACTGGTATTTATTTGTGGTTAATTTTTGTTTCCCTAATGACTAAAAATTTGGGCATCTTTTTTATTTGCTTATTTTCTACACATGTGTTTTCTTCAGTGAAATGTCTCTTTTTTTATTTGGGTCATTTGTTTTCTTGTTATTGAGTTGTAAGAGTTCTTTACATAATCTTGATCTAAGTCCCTTACCAGATGATTTGCATTTTTTTCTCCAAGCCTGTGATTGCCTTTTCCTTTTTCTAACTACTGTCTTTTGAAGCACACAAAATTTTTGGATGGAAGTCCATTTCTCCAGTTTTTTCTTCTATGGTGTCATATCTACTACTCTGCCTAACTCAAGATGGCAAAGATTTTCACCTGTGTTTTCTTCTAGAAGATTTATCATTTTGCTCTTACATATACCAGTATGTTTCATTTGAGTTCATTTTTAGATATGGTATTAAATTAAAGTCCAAATTCATCTTTGTGCATATGCATATTCAGTTGTCCCAGCATCATTGGGTGAAAAAAATTCTCTGTCCTGTTATTTGTCTTGGCACCGTTGTTGCAAATCAGCTGACCAAAAATGCAAGGCTCCATTTCTGGATTCTCAGTTCTCTTCCATTGGCCTGCACGTCCCTGCTCATGCCAGCAGTCTAGTGTAAGCCTTTAAGACATGACTTGCTATAACAGAGGCAACTTTTTCATACTAAGAGTAAGCTGACTCTATCATTATTTTGAGGCACAATGCTTTGCCAGTAGCTTGATCCTCTGAAACCATGGTATCTTTTTATTATTCATACTGATCCAAAGGAAGGTAGAAATTAGAGGCACAGTCTAAATATGTGGAGCCATAACTGTGTCTTTCAGAATGATGTGTGATTTGCCACAATCTGCCTTTTAAAAGACATATTTGTAGTAAATTTCTTCAATTTAACACTTGAAGCCACAGGGCTAACAGTGAGCTTGTGTTTAATACAATATAAGAAGTGTTATCAAATATTCTGCTGAGCTACATTTACATCACTATCACTGTATATTATTGAATCTAAGATGCCATTAATTATAAAATGCACCATTATTGTATGTACACTAAGAAAGAAAACAATGCTTTCAATTAAAATAGAAAATGCTACCCACAGAAAAAGATTAATCCTAACTTCAGAAGTATAAAATTCTAAATAAGTGAGCATCTTAAAACTGATGAAGTGTAGTATATAGCAGGGAGAAAACATTATTTTAATTGTAACATTTCTTCCAAAAGGGATATTCCCAATCCAGGATCCCTTTGAAATGATATTTTCTCCTTTGCTTTGTACACATTTTTATAGTAAAGTCAAATTCTATAATGATTTCAATGATTTTTACTGTGTTTCAAGTAATTTTGAAGTGGGAGATTACATCCAGACAGATTCAAACACATGGTGTGCCTTTCTCCATGAGTCATTAATATTTCCTCAGCCAGTGGGAATCACATATTTTCAATCCATGAGTATCTGTATTATAATGTCCACCAGTTTGGATTATTTTGAAACTATTTACTGAACACCGAAACTTCTGGGATAGATCAGTGATTTATAACAACTCTGGGATAGCATATTTAAAATCTGGACAATCCCAGCAAATTCACTGTGTAGACTGCCTATACCATGGGTATTAGTCACTGGCGAGACTGATGAGAAGCCACAAGCTCAGCCCTCTGTAGATGTTCATTCCAAAGTAGAAGAATTGCCAGATGTGAGTAGATTGCTGTCATTTTCTCCAGGACTGAATTCCTGCCATGGGGCAGGAACTGTTCATGGGCTGTCTGTCTGAGCAGCTGCTTCTGCAGGGTCATCTAAGGAACACTGAACCTGTCTTCATTTCCCCAAGCCTCTCTGCTGACCTGCCCCAGTCCTTTGGTGTCATCTATTTGAGGTGAGGCACTTCCTCTACAGAGTTCCTGTCTAAAGAGAGATGATACCTATTAGATATCCCTGTGTGTTAGTGGCCTAAGGAAAACAGGATCTTGAGAGGCAGAGGTAAAATAAAAACGGGTGCTTTAGGTTTATCTGCTTATAAGAAAGTTGAGACATACTTACGCCAAGTTAAGAAAGAAGAGGGGTAACTGGAGAACAGTTATTAGAAGGAAACCTGAGCTTGATGTTGCTCTAGAGGACACCTCAGGACCACTCTGTCCTGGTCCACATGGTCTCCTTTTCATGCTGAGTCTGCTTCTCTCTGAGTATCTGCTTCATTCCACTTTCACCATGGACTATCTAATCTTTCATATATTTTCAAGTTCAAATTCTGAATGAGCTAGAGTGCTTGTCCTAGCTAATTACATTAACCTAGTTGGGTATATGCTTTCTCACCTGGCCCCCTGCTGAGCCATCTGATGGACATGGATGGGCTACCCTTGGGCCAGGTGTTGCCTTGGACTGATCAGTAGTCAGCCCACCGGCACTTCTGGCTCAGAGCCTCTTCCCTTACTAGGGCTGCCAGTGGACGAGTTCAGCTAGAAGCAGCTATGGAGCAGGTGGGTACTATTACATCCAGAACTGGCACTATCAGAGAGATGGATGGGTGCTATAGGAGATGCTGACATCCAGGGAGAGTAAGCCATGGGTGAGGGAGGGTTAGGTACCACAGATAAACTTGTGTTTGAGATCTTGTCTATATGTGTTTTGCATCAAAATGCTTTGAAGACTACTATCAAGAATGAGGTATTTTACTAGGATGCAGTTTTGCCTCTAATGATCCATAGCTGCTGTGTGAGACAGCAATATTTCTCATGACAAGTGAACAAGCACAGTGTCTAAGCCTGGGTTTCCCACAAAGTAGAGCCTCTGACAGAGGATTTTATGCAGGTGACTTATCTGTGATGTGAGCCAAGGGAGGAGGTGAGGGATGAGAAAAGTAAACAAGAAAAGAAGAGAGTGCATACTAGGATTCTTTTGGAAGTTAGTCCCTAATATTGGTGACTGATGCTTAATCCCTACAGGACATTTTCAGGAACCTTGTAAAATGTAGTCTCAGAACCATCTGCATGGAAGAAGGAAAGGAGAAAGCATTTATCCATTGGATCTCATCCCCTATTGGTCCAAGGGGCTCCACGTTTCCCTGTTGCCCATGTATGAGTGCAGAGCTGCTTCCGGTGAACTGTCACCTGCAGGTCAGCCGAGCAGTGAGTACTGTGAGCACAGAGCTGCTTGACTGCACCTGCAGGAAGCTGGCTCAAGCCTTCAAGGAACTGGTTTCTGCTATAGGGCCTGGAGTAAAATGTGATGCCACAGAGGTTTTGAAATACATAAGAGGCCTCCAACACACCCAGTTATGATCAACTATGTGAATGAAACTCTTTCCCAGGAACCCAATACATTTTCATCTTGTCCAGGGTGTTCAATCCCATTTGGCATGCAAAAATTTCCTCCAGGTCAATTTTCTTCACTTTCCAGGGAAGAAAACTTGGGAGTACAAACCCACATGTTAAGTCATCTATTTCTTAGGAATTTGGTCTCTCTCTTTGGAACTGCCATACACACATACATACACACTCATCAGAGGACCCACCACCTGGGCCAATACTGGGTTGTACAACTCCAAAAGATGCCATTGACATCCTAATCCATGAAATTCTGCAGCAGCACAGGGCTCTATGGAGTGGCCCTACTCAGTGTTTCCCTCGGATTTTCCCACTGACCATGGTCAAAGCAGAATCCATTTTCAAATAAAAGCCACCACTAGAAGGTATAATGTCCCACCATTAGTACTGTGTCCCTTTGTTAAAATACTCTCAACCTATGGAAATGTGGACATCTCTCAGTGGGAAGCAATTCAATCTGTCATTAGTTGTTTTCACTTTAGTAAAGAGAAGAAGGAAGTTCCTTGCTGTGGGAGTGAGAGTGGGGAAGAGGCTGAATGAGGGCTCTGAATGCCAGGAGAGGAGGGGTAGAGTGTTTGGTTGGAAGTTCCAAAGACAAACTCTAGTTACTTGATGGTTTGAGCTGGAGCTGACCTTTCGCAAGCTGGTGCGAATCTGGTTCACTATAGACAGAGCAGTGTAATTCCTGCAACTTGGCGTCAATCACAACGCCTCACCTGTACCTTTGTGAAACCTTCTGAGGCTGCATGTCGTGAGATTTTTCAAAGCTAAGGGTCATCTCCATGAACACTGTTGGGGGCAGCCCTTGAACATGATCAGACAGGAAGACGGGAATACTTACAGTGCATCAGAGCCATCCACGGACTCTTAGACTGTCTAAGATCATACCGTCAGTACAGATTCAAAGAGAGCCCAGTGAACAGTCGTGGAGCAAAAGAGTGGTGTTGGATCAAATAGGCTGTAAGTGCAAGGCAGGAGAGATTAGAAAGGTTATCTTAGAACCCAAAGCAATGAGAGGTTGGCAAACCATGGGCTGAATCTGACCTGCTGCCTGTTTTCATCAATAAAGTTTTATTGGCAGAGAGCTAGACTCATTCATTTACGTTTTATCAGTGGCTGCTTTCGTGCTATGATGAGCACAGTGAGTAGTTCTGAGAGACTGCATGGCTTTTACAAAGACTAAAATATTTACTATCTAGTCTTTACTAAGTAAGTTTGTCAACCTTAGATAATCTTACCTCTCTGTGTGCTGATACTTCTGCTTTATGGTCTTTTTAAAGGTAAACATTTACCACTCAAACCCCCACTAAAGCACCACTTCTTGCATATTCAAATAAGGTATCCTAGAATAACAGGATGGAGTGTTGAGATACACACTGCCTCAAACTCCCTGTTTGAGGACCCCTTCCTGCAGCAGCAGCAGCAGCAGCAGCATTCCTTCCTCCCCTCTACAGCCCGGGCATCAGCAGAGCTCCAGGCACAGGCAGGGTCCTGGGCCCATGGAGATGGGCAGACGTGCTGGGCTCATTGCTCTGTGTCAGGGGTGTCTCCAGAGGCCACACGAGGCAGCAGCTGCCTGGGGCCTAGCCCTTCTTTACTCTCTCTCATCTCTCTCCCTCTCCTGTCTCCCCTTCCACCTCAACTCTCCTTGCCTCTTTTCTTCGCTCCTCCTCCCTCTAGCCCAAATCTCAGGCCTGTCAGTGCCACCCAGTGGCTCCGACAAGCATTACTCCAACTTACTGACTGCCCTTAAGGTTGAGAACCACTGACCCCCAGGAAGTCAGTGCAAAGCCTGTAATTAGTGACGCAGAGACAACTAGAAGGCTCTAGGGAAACATTGAGATCCTATCCTGATTGCTCACAGCATTAATATTCGCTTTAAAAGTCATTTAGGCTTTATTATAAATGAAGGAATCTGTGGTTGGTTTGTTAAGGGGATAGAGATCAGGAGGGCTCTAAATAATTAAGTTAAAGAGGCTACCGCGTACTGTTTTGTGCAAACATTGCATCTGAATTGTTTCAGGGATGTTATTTAGGTGATATACAGCATGGATGTAATAAAATATGCAGCGATGGATTTAGGACATAACCAGATTCTTGAGCCATCTTAATCTTATTACTTATTAACATGAAAATTTTCCCAGTTGCTGCAATTAACGGTGCTCTCTTCTGTTCTGTGTCCTGACCTTTGATGTCCTGACCTTTGATGACATCTTCGGTGAATCCGGTGGGATCCAGGGAATTGTCTCTCACACTGAGACTGCTCCTGTGAGACTGCATTAGCAAGCCCCTGGTCCCCCACAGGGCTGACCTGAGACCCTTGTTCACTCTCTCTCCCCCAGCCCAGCCTCTGCCTGTAAGGAATGGACCACAGGGTGGGGTGTGGGTAGAGCAATGACTGTGGTTGATTGAGGTGAGGCTGATTCTGCAGACATTTAATAAGTTAGTTGTGGAGAATATCTGACTCCAATTTTTGGTCACTATCTCTAGAAGGAAGGGCACTGATTTCCAGCTGTTTGGGACAGTTCTTGGACAACAGGAGAAGTCCCATTCTACATCCTGCTATATGATGCTGGCAGCTCGTTCAGTCCAGGCCTTGGGACAAACAGCCTTGCTCAGTGCCCAGGTGAATTTGCATTGTGTGAGGGAGGCTGCGGTAGCCAACCTAAATCAGCTGGGATCCCCTCATGGATACCGGCCATTGTGAAGCAATACTCCCACTGCGACTATCATTTTCTCACCTGCCAAAATTATTTTTTCTCTTAGAGGAATCTGAGTCTCATAATTCTATTTCAGTAGGCCACCAGACTTGTCCAGGGTCAAATGAAGGTTCTGACACCAGCCCTTTAAGTGCGGAAAGGCAGGAGAAGAGGCCACTGTCTCTCTATTATCATTGCTGCAAGGGTTAACCTTCCTTCTGGGCGGAAAAGTGATTATTTGCAATACAGTGGTATTTGAATGGCTCCCCTGTCCTAAACCATGTCTCCTACTTAGGTGCCCCAGGGTATAAAATTATGCCATGAGAAATTCATTCTTCTGGGTAAAAAAAGAAAGGTTTTCTCATTCACAACTTCTCTTAAAATAAAAACACCCTAGGGAATGTTCTCCATGAGTTCACTAACCTGAACGGCTTTTATGTGTACGGTTTCTGAGTTGAACAGAGAAGTGATGACCAGCTTAGTCCCTCAGAGCCTTCTCTGAAATGATAGTCTGCATTTATTTTAACAGTTAAACTCATCAATGAAGTTATCAATCATGAACTAAACATTTTAAATGCTTAAGACTTAGTACCTTTAAAAGATGACAGAAACACAAAAGTTGGTTGTGCTTTCCAATTGGGGTTACTGGCAGAAATATCGAGGCGTTCCCAACTCAGTAGTGGGATTTCAGTACCAATCACCCAGACTCAGCTCCAAGGAAGAACGAGGGGATGAGAGCAGAGGACTTGCAAAAAGAACAGGGAAAGCTTTGCTTTTCTGTTTGTGGATTTCTTCATTAACAAGTGATAAAGGTGTCCCTCACTCACACCGGACTGCCCCATGGCGATGCCCCCGAAGCACCCAGGAAATGAATAATGAGCACTGTTACTCGCAGTCAGTCCCCGTAAGCTCTCCTGGGGCTGTGTTTCTGTTGGCCCTGTAGCTTCTACCCAGAAGCTTCCACCCAGACTGTTTTTGCTCTGGCTCCTCCTTTCTCGGTGTTACCCTTCCTTCAAACCCTGCTGCATTTCTCCCCTAGGCTTCTCTGGCCACAAAGCTATCCTCCTAAATGCAAAAACACTCTCTGCACAAATCTCCTGGCATTTGTGCCTTCATCCCACTCTGACTTGCCAAATGCATTGCTTTGTTTCTTAAGTTTCAACTCATGTAACTTAGCCCATATAGATATGTATTTTTTTTGTTCACATACATGGCAGTTCAGCAGCTATGGAATCCGCACAGTCAGGGACAGTGCTGCACACGTGGTAGTTGCTCAATTCTCTGTTAAATGAGTTAGTCAACAGCAATGGGTAGACTTCCGCTCTGGTAAAAGGTCACCTATACATTTCGAGGTCTCTATTCTTTGGCTATTCACAAAGGAGAGATCTTATTGAATAAAATGATAACGTTTGGCAGCTAAACTATACCTTGTTCTCTTTAGAATTGAGGAAGTAATATAACAACATTTCCAAAAAGTGCTGCTTGGAAGAGGTGCTAATTCCACATGTCATCATGGCTACATTTTGCTGCCAACGATTCAAGTGGATGAAGAGGAGAGAAGGGGCCACTGTGGTCCCTCAACTGGCCTGAGGGAAGGAGCTTTGTGAGTCATTTATGAATCATGGTCCATCAGGAAAGACTTTGGTCAGGAAAAGAAATATTGACTAGAAATATACTGTAGCTAGAAAACTAATCATTGGGATTGGACTCTGCTCCAGATTAGGTCTAACCATAGAAAATTGCTGATCTTTGGCCACTCTTTAGCTATAAGACAATTTCTGTATAATTCTTCTTGATGTGAATCTCCATAAAGTTGAATGCATAGCTCTCCTTTCCTCCCTGCATGTGTCAACTTTATGGTTCTGGTGCATTTTGTTTGAACATTTGCTTAGAGTGGCAAATCATAATAACTTTAGTAATAATGGAATGCCAGCTATTAAATGTCTGAATTTTACCTTGTAAGGTATCTATCTATTTAGAAATCCTTTCTCAGTATACTCTGCTCCACTAAACATATTTGAAATCATCCTCCATCTTGATGAAATATGTACAAGGCCATTTTAAATTGGAAAAAACATTTTTTCATGCTTTCTCCCCAACTTCTTCCTTTCTGTCAAGGTTTAAATTTTTGTAAAATGGAGGATTTTGCTGTATCTTGATTTCTGTCCTTGACTTTTGTGATCTATTATGTGTCTCAAGAGGATTGTGGGCCTTCATCCTACCCGCTCCCCTTTTTCTGCCACACATGCCATTATTACTCTATTACCTTCTGTCTCCTCTTCCAAATTCAAAATGAAGGTAGTATTTTACTCGTCTCTTCTTTGCCAAGTGAGATAGCAATGACCCAACAGAACCAAAGGAATGTAACATCGGAGCTCATTTCCTCAGTCACTGCATCATGGAAGGATTTGTCAGCCCCAGAGCAAGATGTCCATGGCTCTGATAGTTGGCCCTTGGGCTCCAAATGAGGAGTTTTGAATTCTAGTGTACCTCATGACAGTGATTCCTTTTAGGACAACTTACTGAATTTTCATTTTGGCCATTTATTCCCATAATACTTATATTGGAACTCCTGTGTGCCCCCCTTTTTTCTGTTGGGCTTAGTTTATCAGATTCCTCACCATTTGTGTTGTATTTCCTCCCAGTAGCTCCAACTCCTCAAGTTCTTCATAAACGTATTTTTATTTATTTTTTTCTCTCTGTGAAGAATAGATTAATTTGAGAGCAAGTGGTTATTGAGTGCTCAGGATTGCCTGGGAGATGCAAATTCCTCTCTACCCTCACTCAGATGGCAGCCTCACCCAGAGGGTGGAGCAGTGTCCTCATCTATGGCCTGATCTGGCAGAAGAATGATGACAGGTCCTCTGGGTTGGCATGATGAGAAGAGTTTCCAATGGCCCCTTCACTCAGTGAAGGACATCTACTGAACTAGTGGGTACAATGGGTGCCTCTCATTGGGCCAACAGTGTGTAGAGGTCCTCAACATCTTTAGTCATTAAGGAAGTGAAAGTTGAAGCCATAATGAGACACTACTACACACCTATTAGAATGACTAAAGTTTAAAAAATTCTGACAATACCAGTGTTGACAAGGTTGCAGAGCCACACACTATGCTAAATGAAAGAAGTCAGATGCAAAAGGCTATGTAATGTGTGATTCCATTTATACGAAGGCTAAAGTTTAAAAAAAAAGAAAGAAAGAAAAGCAGAAGGGAAAGCAGAACTACAGGATTTAAAAGAGATCAGTTGTTATCAGGGCCTGGAAGTGGGGAGGGGGTGACAGATATGTTACCTTGATTGTGGTGGTTCTTATATGACTATATGTTTGTCAAAACACATTGGATTATAAAACCAAAAAGTGTGAATACCACCATATATAAATCACACTTCACCTTTTTCTTTTTTCTTGTCATTCAATTACAGTTGTCCCCATTTTCCCCTATTACCCTCCCCAGCCCTACCCACCTCTACCTCCCACATCCAATCCTCCCCTCATTGGCTTTGTCCATGGGTCCTTTGTACATGTTCCTTGACAACCCTTCCTTTTCTTTCCCTCGTTATCCTCCTCCCCAACCCTCTGGTCACTATCAGTTTGTTCTTTATTTCAATGTCTCTGGTCCTATTTTGCTTGCTTGTTTGTTTTGTTGATTAGGTTCCTTTTAAAGGTGAGATCATATGGTATTTGTCTTTCACCCCTGGCATATTTCACTTAGCATAATGCTCTCCAGTTCCATCCATGCTGTTGTGAAGGGTAGGAGCTCCTTCTTTCTTTCTGCTGTGTAGTACTCCATTGTGTAAATGTACCATGGTTTTCTGATCTATTCATTTGCTGATGGGCACTTAGGCTGTTTCCAGCACTAGTCTATTTGTAGCACTTGGGTATTGTAAATTGTGCTGCTATGAACATTGGGGTGCATAGCTTCTTTTGAATTCAAGTTTTAGAATTCTTACAGTATAATCCCAGCAGTGGGATCTCTGCATCAAAAGGCAGTTACATCTTTAGTTTTTTAGGAAATTCTATACTTTTTTCCACAGTGGCTGCACCAGCCTGCATTCCCTCCAACAGGGTACTAGGGTTCCCTTTTCTTCACAACCTTGCCAGCACTTGTTTGTTGATTTGTTTGTGATGGCCATTCTGACCCACATCTCACTTTTTAAAAAGGGGGAAAAATGCAATCTCTGCCTCAGTTACACATTTGTTTAATGGAAACAATGTAGGTGACTGCAGATCATGGGTATGATGATGATACATCAAATTCACAGGACTTGGGAGGAGGTTTTTTTAAATGAGAACATGTCTGAGTGCTTTGAATTACACAAAGTGCTATACAATTGCCAATTTTTATTACTAGATTTTTCTGTTTTGCTTTTGTATTCAGCTATCTTCCTAAACTCTTACTTATAAAAGTTTGTCCATTGATTGTCAGCTTTTTAAAATGAATGAGCAAGGAAACTACAAATAATGGCAGTTAATTTCTTCTTTTCCAATCTTACACCTTCTTTTATAACTTTTTTGGTGGGTTGGTTAAGACTGCCAAGTCCATGTTGAACAGCAGGTGTGCATTCTTGTCTTATGCCTAAACCAAATAGGGATGTTTATACAATTTCCAGATTTAATATGACTTTTGATTGGTTTGGTAGACACCTGTTATCAAATAAAGGTAGTTTTTCATTCCTTTTTCCCAAGAGTTACTTTTCCATTTTTTTTTAAATAATGAATAGATGATGATTTTCTTTTTAATCCTCCTTGAGGATATTTTTTATTATTGATTTGAGAGAGGGAAGGGTGTGTGTATGGGGGAGATCAGCTGCCTCCCACACATGCTCTGACTCTGACTGGGGATCGAACCCGCAACATTTTGGTGTTCAGAATGATGCTCCAACCAACTGAGCCACCCAGACAGGACTAGGTAATGATTTTTTAACTGAATGTTTTCCTGTATCTATTGAGATCATGTATCTTTTAATAAAAATATTGATTTTTAATGAAACTTCAAAGCTGAACTTTTACATTTTGTGCTTCCTTCTCTAATCAATCTGGAATCTCCTAAAGGGCCTGGAGTTTGTCTTTGTGTCCTGTATTTCCATCACCCAGCCGAGGCTTGATTTAAACAAAGTCTTTTTCTCTAGAACTTAACTCTTATCTTTAGAGAGAGGAAAGATGTAAACTTCATTACTGAGGGCTGGAGGACTCAGAAGAACTCTTCTCCCAAAAGACTTCTAAATTTTTAGTTTCAAAATTATCCTCAGTCCATCTAATCACCTATGCCTCTATCAGTTTGGTTTTATTCCCTTTGCCCCCAAAACTGTTCTTGGAGTTAGATTGTTTTTGACTTAATATGAGTACAAATACTTTTTCATCATTCCTGAAAGCTTGCTACTATTTTATATGTTAATACATCTCTTTCCTTATCAAGAGTTGGCAGTAGATTGTGCCTAGGAGCTTGAAGATCTATTCTTCCAAAATCAGGGTGAGAGAAAGATAACAGCAACACCTGGAAATCTGTAGCAGAAAGTTTCCACTTGTAACATGAGTGTGAACTAGAATAGTAGCCTAGAGTGTGAACTAGAATAGTATTTTATATGTTAATACATCTCTTTCCTTATCAAGAGTTGGCAGTAGATTGTGCCTAGGAGCTTGAAGATCTATTCTTCCAAAATCAGGGTGAGAGAAAGATAACAGCAACACCTGGAAATCTGTAGCAGAAAGTTTCCACTTGTAACATGAGTGTGAACTAGAATAGTAGAATAATAGAATAATAGGGCAGGTGGCCAACCTCAGGCTTGCTTTGGTTGGGTCTCTTGAGAAGTCGGCTCTGAAAAGAGACTGGGGAGATGGAATAGTGTAATAGGTAAGAGCATGGATGTGGGGCACAAGCAGTCTTACATTCATGTGTTTGCCTCTGAAAATTAGTAACTGCATGACCACAGATAAATCACTTAACCTCCTATTTTTGGTATCCTCATTTCTGAACCTGGAGTAAAAGTAGGTGGTTTTGAGTGCCTGACACACAATAGACTCTCAAAAAATGTTGGCTATTATTTCAATAGCAGTTGCCTACGTATAACCTGATATGATAAAATAGGTTTCTCCAATAGAGGGCACTTAGAAGGTTTAAAAAAATTATTATTATCTTGTTTTATTTTCGATTTCTATCATGAAGGAAAAACATGTAATTTTTTAAATGCAGCTATAAAGATGCAGAACAAAGAGAATCATGACTCATGTCTCACAATTTACTTAGCTTGTTTATTGTTTCACATTCTGTAATACTTCAGACAGTTATGTAATCACCCTCCAATCCTTTTAGGGTGCCAGGGTATGACATCAGGAACATGGGGAAGAAGAGTTCTGAGTTGGGGGGGGGTGGTCATGATGTGTTGTAGGGAGAAGCCATAAGCTTTTCTGACATTACTGTGCCATCGCTTACCTTGGGTTAAGCAATTGAAAGTGTTGATTGGTACCAGAAAACAGATTTTCCATTTTTGTTGTTCTAGCTCTGAAATTCAATGAGACTTTAGATAATGTTGTGAGCCATGCTTAGCCTGGCCTTAGTCAGGCAATGTATGTGAGCCCTTAGTTAATCCCAGTTATACTGGTTTCCAAATCCCTCCAGTTCTTGAAGGTGTAGCCTCGACTTCCCCAGATTTCTGGGAGTAAATCTTCTCAAACACTGCTCTGCTTTTCAAAGACTACAGTTGTTTTCTCTTATCTGCCCAACAATATAGGAATCATTCACCATTCTCCTACCTTCATCCTTTTGCCTCCAATTCATCTCCCTGAAAATTTGTCATCTTACCTCTCCATGGCTTGCCAGGACCATTGGTGTGCCATCTCATCTGTGTTTCTCTAATTTCCTATCTCCTTGCTCCCAGGAGGATGATTTCTCCGTCTTGCTATTCTCCCTTTCTGTAGTTATGAGATGGAGAAAATTGTAGTCTGTTGACATCTTTGGAAGGCATCTGTTATTAAGTTTACTTGTATTTACATTTGTTTGGAAGAAGCACTTTGATATACTGGAGTTGGAATAAGATTCTAAGAGAAAGCTCAGATCAAAGGAGAAAGATAGTTGCTAAGCTGCATTTATTTTTTAAAAGATTTTATTTATTTATTTTTAGAGAGGGAAAGGGAAGGAGAAAGAGAGGGAAAGAAATATCAATGTGTGGTTGCCTCTTCTGTGCCCCTAACGGGGGATGTGGCCCGAAACCCAGGCATGTACACTAGACTGGGTGTTGAACAGGTGACCCTTGAACTCACAGGCCTGCACTCAGTCCACTGAGCCACACCAGCCAGGGCTACTAAACTGCATTTAAAGAGCAAAGTCCTGTTAATTGAATTTCTGTCCAACTCCACAATAGCTGGATATGTGAGCTTGGAGTTGTTGAGATAGTGTCTGGTGAATGATGTTTAGAGAAGTTCAGACCTGACTGCTCTGGGGTTTCATTCAAAGCTTCCCACAGACATAGCAATGGACCACAAGATGCTGTAGTATGTGTGTAAGGAGGAGGGAAGGGTGGGGGACAAAAACAAAAGAAACCAACTGACAAGCAAACACCAGCCCAGGTAAAATTGGGATTCAAATGTCATTTCCCCTGAGAGCTCTTTGCTTACCTTTGCTATGCTACTTTCTGCTCTGTAGTACATTTTCCTCTCCTTATCTTCTGTAGTTCCCTGGTTTCAGATGAATGACTTATCATTTGTCATGTATACCTCTGTGAGAATCAACATTCTTTGTCTTAAAACTGCCAATGCATTTGGGCATTTTAAGCCCTATCTCCAATCATGAAAAAAATATTCTTTGTCCTTGTGAAGAAAATTTTAGATATCAGAAGGAAAGGAAGTGGAAAGGGGTTTTTCTTGGTACTCCTGAGATTATATTACACCAAAAAGTAGTCACTTTGTCTGCAATATTCAGCTTCTTTTTTTGGTTGACTATGCCTTACGTTCAGTCCTGTAGGAGCCTATGGATCATATGACTTATCTTCCCTAACATGTACCCACTACCCTTGTTGGTACCCCAGTTGATTGGATCATGATGGACATTTGCTCCAAATGGAATCAATTCAAAAGCTAGGTTAGACCAAACAGATTCTTTGGGGAGAGGGTGATATTTGGAATGGAGATCTGAAGTTACTGAGATACTTAACCATGGGAGCAGAGGGGAAATACCATGTAGGTCAAGGCTGATGCTGCAGCTGGGAGGAGTGAGAGCCACAGAGAAAGCTGGAGCTACAGGGAAGCAGAAACCTTGAGCTAAGAGTAGAAGCTACAGTTGATCTTTATTATTAGTGCATCCCATATTTGCCATTTTGCTTACTCACTAAAATGTATTCATATCCCCCAAGTCATTACTTGTGATACTTTTGCAGTCATTAGCAGGCATGAAAAGAATGGTGAAAAATTTGAGTCACCCAATGACACGCTCCCAGCTGATATGGAGTAAGGCAATGTTCTGCCATCTTGTTTCAACTCTCCTCAAGCAAGTGTTTTTTGGGGGGGTCTACTGAGTGCCACGTTTTCACATTTTTGTTGGTGATTTCACTATTTAAAATGACATCCAGGCACAGTCTTGAAATGCTACCTAGTGTTCCTAATCTCAAGAGGGCTGTGATGCTCCTTACAGATAAAATACATGTGTTAGATAAGCTTCCTTCAGACATATGTTACAGTGCTATTGGCCATGAGTTCAATGTTGATGAATCAACAATGCTTTCAATAATGTGCCTTAAAACAGAAATACACATAAAACAAGGTTATTTATTGATCAGTTGGCAAAAAATGTCATGAGGCTTGCAGGAACCTATCCTGTGCTCTCCTAGGAATAATGGCTCAGTATTCACTAAGCCAGTGATTGTGTCGACTTTAGAGAACATAACTGGCACAAATAACAAGAATTGAATATGTTTGCACTGAAGAGAATGAAGCCAACACAGGAAGGCAGAAGAGGGACTGTGCTGTTCCAGACAAACAGAGGAGAAGCTGCCTTCTCTCTGGTGCTTCCCACGCTCAAGCTCAGTTCCCTTGAGGACTGGCTGAAAATCATTCCAATGGCATCTCAGCATCTTTACCTTTGTTTAAATTCACTTGAGTTTTCTCTCCTTGCAACCAAAAAGTTTCGGCTGAAACACATACTCCATACATTACCTACTATAAGGAGAATACCATGGAAAGATTCAGTGGTCTCTCTGTTTGAGGACTGGCTCAGGTCACAAGGAAGTCCATGTCTGATGGCTGCTGTGGTTGCACTGACAGGCTCCTGAGTCAGGGGCTGCATGAGAAAATTAGCCCATTGTCTCAGGGAGGTCTATGTATTGACTAAAGGGTTCAACACCACTTGAAAAGGGTGTTTAAGGACTTAAGCTTAGAAAAAAAAAACTTTGGTGTCAGTATAAATTATTAATGACAAGTACTTTGCAGCAACTTACTTTGGTGTCTAATTTGAAGGATGCCAGTTTTAGGATGGTCTATATATATTTTTTTTTTCTGAGGGACAAACACATTTTTGAAAACAAGTTGTAGTCTGAACAACCCTTAAGGAAGTCACTGTTTATTTGACAAAGTGGTGTGTGTCCCCAAATGGGAAATTATGTATAGAGAAAAGAACCAGACCATGCAGAAAACAAAAAACAAACAACAACAACAAAAAAAAACCAAAAAAAGTTTTAAGATCCTCTAAGTTGTGACCTGGTTGAAGGAATAGGCTCTTTCTTAAATACTTGGCTTGAGGGCCATGGAAGGTACACTTTCAATGGAGTCTGAGCACCAGGCAGGCCCTGCAGTGCCTTTCTAGCCCTCTGTGGTCTGTGGTCTGTGATGACTCCATCCCACTAATCCAGTATCTCTCATTCTTCAAATATACGGTTTTCATTCCAATCAACTTTTTATCCTGCTAACATAGGGAACTTTCCCTCGGCCCGTGCAGTCTCTCATGTCTCTCTCGTCTGCTTCTAAGCTCTCAGACTCTTCCTTTCAAAGCCAATCCAGTTGCTCCCCACCAAGAAAGTCTCATTGGTTCCATGAGCTTCTTTTTCTTCCAACAGCTGCTTCTCTATCTCTTCCTTCTGAACCCAATTGTACGAGAAGAAAACCTTCTCTAAGCTATAGAATTTCCTAATATGGTTGACTCTAATGAATGTTACAATTTTCAACTCGAGTCATATTAATGCATAGGGTCATAATAATTTCAAGGCCACTTACGACCCACAATTTTCCAAAGCATGGTTGACTTGAGGTCAGCCTCATTTCTTGGGGACCCTGGACTACATTAGCCCTTGCTAATTTCCATGGTCTTCTGAGCACATGGAATTGGTTTAGCTCATATGGGTACATTTTTCATTCTAAATGAGTACTTTTGTTAGTGCCAACTTGAAATAATTCTACATAGTCTTTGGGGAAAAACTTTCCCCAAGTAACATAAGTCCCTGTTTTGTCAGCTTACAAAAGCTTTTGGAGGTAACAATCACTCCCTTTTTCAAGGCAAAGAAACTGAGGCCTAACAGGAACAGTTTACACAGAGAGAAAGTTGGGGCTAAGGGAGAGAAGACCGTTTAGGCCTAGGCCTAGGTCTAGGTGTGGCAAGGGGAGCCAGGGATGCCTCCTCCTACAATAGGGCCACCATGTACGGTTGAGCAGATTAAACTTCAGAATTTATAAGAATGGTGTTTCCTGGAGTTGACCTCTGGCCAGATGTGGTGGCCCTGCCTAGAGGATCTAGCCTGAGGTGAAGTGACAGCCAGCGCTAGGTACCTAGGATGATACTAAAGGTGCTTCATCTTAGTTGTCCCCTTGGACATCCAATCTAGGTAGCTTCCAATCTCTTTTTATTTTTACTTATGTCATAGGACTGGGAGAGTTTGTCAGGCCTGTTTGCTCAGTCTCCTTTTAACAGGGTTCTCATTTCTCTAGAAGCACCCAGCCAAGATTCCTTAAAGGGCTGGACTTACAGACACATTTGGTTACTGTGCTGCCTGGGTCAGAAACAGATAGGCCACATCCCCAAAAGCTCTGGGGCCAAGACCTATGCATGATGGACTTAACTCCTGACACATTTGGCAGAAGTTGAAAATGAAAGAAAAAACACCCACTGTCTCAAGGGGCCCTGGGCAGGAACATACAAGGCAATATGTTTTCGTTGTAGACAAGCAAATGCTGGAGAGTCAGCAAGGGATGAGCCAGTCAGGAAATATTCACTTCCTGTGAATACTTCCAAAGTTCTCCCACTCTGGCCAACCCCAATTATAGATGATACAGCCAACAAAACACTGTACCAAGGCTTCACCATTGGCTCAGTCAGCTCCAGTCAGCTGTGCTGTTGACCCCACATGCCCATCCAGAACCTTCTGGATTGGTTCCTGAGGCAAAAAAATGTTTCAAACTAAGAAAGATTTGGATTGGAAATGCAGCATTCTGGAGGCAAAGGCAGGCAGATGTATAAGCTACTGCTAAAGATACATTTTCTGACTCAGGCACAAAACAAGAAATTCAGGTTGACTTTACTTGGACATAATGGCTTAAAAATGATGTTTATTTAATGATGGATGCTTTTTAATACCATGGTATAAGAATACTGTGATTTGCCTCCATTCTGACAAAAGGGTACTCTTGAAGTTTACTGCATTAAATGAGAATTGGTATGCTAAGTTCATTAACCAGCATCACTGCTTTCAGGGTAAGTCAGACTTGCCCCTTAAAAACAAAACAAAACAAAACAAAACAAAACAAAACAAAACAAAACAAAACAAAAAAACACAAGTAATTGCAGTAATGAGTGGTGAGTGGTGCTGAGATGCTTTGCTTTTAGTGAAAGGGGAAGTATGTTTTCTTCCCACACAAAGTCGGATATTTGATACAATTACTAAGAAGATGGAAAAGGTTTTCAGGAATGATTCCTGTTGTTCAGTTCTTAGCAGCCTACAAAGGAGAAAGTAGGAAGTTGAGGGGACCAGCCAGCCCATTAAAATGAAGTGGAGAAACAGGATCTTTGATTCTGCAGAGCAGTCCTGTGAAAACAGAGGAAATGAATGGATGGGTTAGGTTGGCAAGAGATTCCACACCAACTAAGTAAGCAACCAACTTATTTTTAGTGCATGCTACAGTACTGTGCATACTGTGAGGGTACTCAAATGGAGGGTCACTGGCGTCATGAAGTGGTTGAGTTTGGGATGTTTGGCTAGCCAGGAAAACAGGAAACACTTCAAACATTTACAACAGGGGACTGGTTACACAGGTGATGGAGGAACTGAGACACCAGGAGAGGACAGTGCTAGCAAGAAGCCTCGACTAGCCCCTCTGTGGGAGGGACAAAGGCAACATTTCCAGAGTTCTGGGGGCTCGGGCTAGGAGGCAGAAGTGGGACCATGGTGGGTCTGTCTTGTGAGAGCTGGAGCCATGGAGGAGACAAAGCAGTTGCCAGAGAGTGAGTCTGAGGTGGAGAATAAAGAAGAGAAACACCCTAACTTAGTCTTGTACCTCCTGCCACTCTCTCACCAGTGACTGCCATTGACTGTACCCAGGCAGAAGCCACCTAACATTGGGGCCTGGGACAGGCAACTTCAGGGGTCAGCCCCCTGAGAAGCAGGGCAGGGGAAGGCTAAGGAATGGATGGGAGGCACACAGGACCTGCCTGGCACTGTGAACTTGCTTGGATCATTTTTACCTTCAACCATAATGACTTCACCTTGCCTTGGGCCAGACCATGACAAATCAATTGTAAGCCACGAATACTGCTGGAATGGACTCTAGAGCCAACTTCTGCCTCATTCACCAGCCATTTAACCCCATTTGGGCCAATCCCAAGGCCCATTTCAGGAGACACCTTAATTCATCCAGGCATTAAGGGCCTGATATACATCATGTCTCTTCACAGAAGCCTAGGACTGTCATCTCTCCTGTACCCTGTGGAGAATCTCAGGATCTAACCAGCCCTGTGGTCAAGTTAATAACTTAATAACTGATGCTGTCACTGCCTCAGTTCCCAGTTAATGGCAGCCCTCCCATCTGAGTATTTGTTTGCGTCAATGTCACAGGCCCATCTTGCCAAAGTCAACCTTATCCATATTATCAATTCAGAGGCTTTAGTGTTCCTCAGCAGCTGTATGGCCTCAGAGAAGTTACTTAACCTCTTTAAATCTGTTTCCTCATCCACAAAATGAGAACAAACACAAGATTATTGTGTGGATTCAATGAGAGGAAACATCCATGAAAGTACTTATCTCATGCCTGGCATACAGGCAATGCTCACAAATGGCACAGCTACCGCTGTATCCTGTACCAGTTGGGATTCTTTTAGTTGTAAGTGACAGAAGCCCAACTCCACCTGACTCAAGGAGAACAGAAAGGTTTCAGGAGCATCTGGATCTAGGAGCTCATCCAAGGTCCTCACTATGAGTTTTCTCTAAATCACTTGGCTCTGAGTTCCTCTGATTGGTTTCACTCTCAGGTAGACTGTCACTCATGAGATGGCAAGATGGGTGCTGAGATATCCTCTCAGCTGAGCAATCACAAGAGAAAGAGATCCCAAGAGTTTCCTGAAAATCCTAGCATGGGGTTCCATTGGCCTGCTTGGATCTCATGAACAGCTGTGAGGTAGTCACTGGGGCCAGGGCACGAAATGCTCCAGCTGGCCAGGCCTAGGCCCTGTATCCATGTAGGTCAAGAGTAAGGGAGGTCAAATATCCAAAAGAAAGAATGGACTCTAGGATAGCAAAAACAAGCTATTTCTACTACAGCAGCTATTGTTCTATTATTATTATTTCACTTCACTACGTATTACTACTAAGACCACCACGATCCCAAGTACTACTACACAACTTGTACCAAAACCTAGAGGATTATTCAGTGTGCAACTGGGCTAACAAGCAGGTAAAAGAGAAAAGTCATTGGAAGCTATAACAGGAGAAAAAGAATCTTGGATAGAAGGAAATTAAAGAGATCTTAGATATAAATGAGAGTTAAAGTTAAATCAAAGCCTAAAACCTGAAGTGGTGGGTTCTAGGAGATGGTTTAAGCATCTTTCAGAAGCAAAAGCTATCTAAATACCGGTGGTGAAGTAGTTGCCAAACTAAAACCAGTTCGTGGTGATTGTTTAACTGAAGCTTTAATGGCCGTGCATGGCATGGATGTTGTACACTTTCAGTGCTGCACCTTCTATGTCAGCACTGACACAGTTATCTCTGAAACAAGCCAATGACGTTCTACACACAGGAAGGCCCGGTCCACAAACACCTTACTGCAGACAGCGAGAAATACACTCTTCACAAAGGAACATCGTGATATTGGAATTTCCTTCCCATGGTCTGAAGTAAAACAGGTATGGAATCTGTGTATGCAATTTCTGGCAAAGTTCAGTAGCTCTAAACTATAGCGAAACATTGTTTGGCTATTTGGCAATGCTATAGTATCCTTGAACAACTGGTTTACCCCAGGATTAGTAAGGTATACAAGTATAAAAATATATATAGAATGCTACTGTGAAGCCAGCAGCTCTGAACTTGAACCTATCTATGTTTCATATATGATATGTTCTGTTAACAGAATGATCTCTACTAAGTTTCGTTGCATAGAGCATTGAACAACTTTGCGCATGCCCCTCTTCGTAAACTGAAACTATAGTCTCAGAAATTAAATTTTCTTCTAAACATCAAAAAATATTAAAATTAATAATGCCATAGGATTTCCTTAAATCTGTGCCTCTCGGTGCAAAACAACCGAAAAACTGCAGGTGAAGCTGGTTATTTGGGCCATGTGGACATTTCATCTGAAGAATGGCCAGATTAAGTTGGCTAAATTCATCTGAGCAAAAGAAGTCAGCTGACTGGGCCAACCAAATGCTTCAGTTCAGTGTAAGCAGAATATATGTTCTCTGTTTGCTTCAGTTTCTTTAAAAAGGCCGTGTGATGGTTAGACCACATAGTTCTGTGCATCGATTTTTAAATGGGAGAAATACATATCTCAGGGTGAACACTTTAGATAGCCTAGTTGAGGATCTTATGATAGTGTATTTTCTTAGCTGTACAGTAGTTTCAGGGAAACTGGTAAAGTAGTGTTATCAAGTCTGACAGGCTCACCAAATAGAGAAGAATAATATGACTTTACATATCTAGACTTTATTACTCTTTTAAAGCCACTTGAAATGTAGTAATTTGTTTAACCAGCCCACTGGCAGATAGGGCCGTCACCCAATTTAGTGCCCATCCCATTCCTGCGCACTCCTTTCCATAATAACATGAACAGAAGGAGAATATTCTTCCCCCGTTTGAGAAAAGACAGTCATTTGGTTTTTTAAGAGTTTTTTCTTTCTTTCATGTTTTGAAGGGTGGTGTAGACCAGACTTAAAAACATGGCTTGGGGAAGCAAGAAATCATTCCCCTGAGTGTTTATTAAGTGAATCACAAATTCATTCAGCATGACTGCTTACCCAGAGAAATAAAGAAAAATGGTAACAAGCTGTGAGCCTCCAAGTACCTTCTTCAACTTCAGGATCTCCCTGGGAAAGGGTCACAAGTGTAATCATTTTCAGCCGGCCCTGCCTCGCTTCCGCTGTCAATGGAAATATCCAGGCAGGATGAATACACTTTCTGACTAGACTCTGGACTGACCTAGACAGTTTTTTGGAAATTCAGGATATACTTTTCCTAAAGCTTCTTAATTTCTCCCATCCCTCCCTGATTGAAAACATCATTTATCCCATTACAGCATGTGGACAGAGAGGGGAGGGAGAAGCAGACAGGGTCTGAATTCAGGATAAAAATTACTCTGTGAGTTTATTATTCTCATCCATAACAGAGGACAATTTTCATGTCATTTAGCTGATTCCAGAACAGAATCATCCAGAGAGATATTAAGTACTATTTTTCACATTCTGTGGGTCCCAACGAGACATGCACTACTACATCTAATAAGTGGTGATCCATAGCTTGCATATTTCCTGGAAATGTTTGAATATTTTACTAAGTCCAGCTAGCCATTATTTCACTGGCCACATGCGAAAGAATTCGTCTCCTTTACTACGTTGTGGTGGTTCCAAAGTCTTAGACTTCCTCCAGTGTCTGAGAACTGTCTGGAGATCGTAGTTCTGAAGAAATTTGTGGATTTCTAGTTTCTGAAGTAACTCTATTCCTCATTTGTTGGGCAAGAGCTACTTTAATGGCATGATTCTCCTGTCAGCTCTTAAATAGGCTCAGTCCTCGCTGATTTGGAACTCTCTTTGAAAAGCTAAGATGATGTGTTAACTCCAGGGCAAAAAAAGCAAAGATGTTATAAATATAAGCGGATGCTAGAGTCCCAAAGACTTCCCACAGGCTACGGCTTCCTAGTTGCTGACATCAGCAATGTGGTTCTTATTATACAGCTGGATGCTAGACTTCAGCCTACTACTGTCCAAGTACCGTTTCTACTTAATGTAAAGAACGCAGTTCAGTGCAGTTGTTGTTGAGTTAATAGATAAGATTTGGCATGGATCTTTCTCTCAGCCATTCCTACAAATTAGCGAGATGACTCTAGTCCACTAACCCATTTCCAGGGACTACAATAAAGAATGAGAGTCTGAGTTTGTTATCCATTGGAACTGAAATTGTCTTTCAGTGCTTCAAACACCTGGTAAGGCCCAAATCCACTGGATACATCAGAATTTTCTAAGGCAGTAGCGAAAGGGAAGAATAGGCATCACTACCAACAAAAAATCAGAGTTGAGGTAGACACTAACCAACGAATCCGGCAACAACCTGCTCTCAGTCTGAACTTTTAAGTGCATGGATTGTTACTTGGATGAGGTAAAGATACCATGTAAATGGCTCATTTACTTATTAGTCTCCTTCAAAATCACTGCTGTTCAGCAAAATACTAATTCATATGGGTCAAGCTCTTGGCTAACTTCTTTATAGGCTCCATCTCTTAGAAACTTCACAAGAGTCCTGTGAAGTAGGTACTCTTATTTGCCCATTTTACAGACATGGCAGAGGTACAGAGAGGTTAGGCGACTTGCCCAACATCACACAGAAACTAAGTGAAGAGCTGGGACATGAAAGCAGTCCTGACTGACTCTATATCCTCTTAACCACCTGTTATACTCCCTCGATGATAGGACAGCCCCCCTGCCTCAGTGGTTTAAAACTGAAAAAGAAATAGCACTGCTACTGAATATCCCACTCTGTCATCTGTCATCTATTCCACGCCCTCTCCCTGGTCCCCTGCTTGCTCATTTATTATTCATTTCATTTGGCATATCTCCTTTTGTTTTTACCTCTTTTTCTTTGCATTTGCATGATGCATGGTTCATATCAGCAATTCAGTGTCCCGGAGAGGTCTCTGCATGGCAAGCTTGCATTTTAGTTTGTTCATGAACTTGACACATATCAACTCCTTCCTTTTAAAAGTCTCTGGTTTTCCAAAGTCAAGACTTATGGGCCCTCCATAAACATTTCTTATCTTTTCTTCACATGAGCAAATTAAAGCTTTGAGGCAGAATCCAATTCTGCGATTGTTATGACCTTTAGGATGATGATAAACAATTTTTGCTCTTTGAAACTAATGTATATAACAACCTACTCTTCCTATAAAAAGTCATGTGTAAGTGTGAATTCTCAAGAACATTTTTGAGAAAGTTAAACAAGAAATTAAAAGCAGCAGTTACCTTTGGTGCTGGTGATGGAAAATGGCAACTGAGCAGACTGGGGATGGGGTGGGAGGGAGAATTCTCACTCAATACCTTTTCTTAGTTTTTGATATTTGAATCATGAGAATTCCTTGACTACTCAAAAAAAATTAAGTTGAAGAAAAAAATGCTGTCCACTTTTACCTTGAAGGCAATCAGAGGCTATACCATCACCACAAGATCAGTCAGTTAGGACTTGGGTTAGTCTAGTGACAGATTTTCACAAGCAGTGAATGGCAGTTAAAAGCATAGCAACAGATGGCTTCCTCACTGCACACATAGTCCATGCCATATCAGTAGGGGCACTGAAAGCTGAGATAACGAGAGAGCAAAATGCACCCAGCTGTGTCACATAGTAAAAGGTTCTGAAACCACAGAACTAAAAGCAGGACTTCTCAGAACCTTTAACCTGCCATTGTGCATCAGGACCTCCCAAGAAGGGGTGGGCAGTGTTTCCTAAAGTTATTGGATTTTGCTGTGTATAATGCATAATTTTTGCCCCAATTTTTGAGGGACAAATAAGGATGCACATTATATATGGGTAGTGCTAATTCTGTATCTATATAAATGTTTTTATTTTATTTATGCTAATGTGTTAAATGGTATCTGTATGCAAGAGATTTTTTTTCCTGAAAGCTTGGACTGAAAACGTGGGTGCACCATGTACAGTGGAGCACGTTATACACTGCAAAATACAGTACTCAACAGTCGAAACCCACCACTCTTTAAGGAGTGTCTTCCAGAATTACAACATTGATTTTGTGTGTATGGAGCATATTTTGGAAAATGCTGGATTGTCAAGGACTCTTCCCAATGAAAGATTCTGTTAAAGCAGCATAAGGAACTTCGAATTCTGCAGAGCAGTGTAAAGTTATAACCACCCACTCACCAATGCAGCATGTCTGAAACTAGGATTCTTTTGGATAAAAATATACAGTGCATTCAATTCAAGAAATATTGAGTGAATATCTGTTCATGGTGCTCTGGGGGCTCTGGGTGATTGATAAGTAGGATAAAACTCTTCTTCCTGCAGCAGAGAGGAGACTTAAACCATTAAAAAGGGCTGGTTTTCATTCATCAAATGATGAGGTCTCCTTTACTCTTTTTTCTAAAGTGCTTGTTCTGAGCTATACAGTTCATATCCACTCTGAACGGAATTGAATATTAGCCCAGGCATTTGACAAAAGTAGTGCTCAACAACCTTCAAAATAGGACAATGGTAGTGAACAGGAACAGGGTCTGTGGCATGGATTGTGTAGCACATTCTTATCTGTGAAAATAGGCAACTTCACTCCCATTTTCTGCCTGAAAACCAGAGGGACCAATCCATTCCCCCTAACATGCACCATGACTAGTACGGGTGGGGAGTCCCTGCAGGCATCGTAGATGTTGTTCGCGTCATCTGTGTCATCTGTGTCATCACAGGTATCATAGTGAAGCTGCACTCAGGGTCCTCTTCACCAGCAGAGAGAAGCTGGAAGAGTCAAAGAAAAGCTTTGGAAATAAACCTTTTAAATGACACATGAGTTGAAAATAGTAATAAACAAAGACCACTTTGAGGTTTAATAAAGTATTTTTGCGTATGCTGTTGCCTCTCAAAAAAGTCATCATCTCGATCCTGAGAATGAAGGCGGTTCTCCCATCTCCATTTTACAGAAAACAAAACAAAAACTCAGAGAGCCTTTGTAACCTGCCCTTGGTCGCACAGTCAGCAAGTGATGATGCCAGGAATCAAATCTACCTGTTCCGGTGCCAGGTCTCCCATTCATTTAAGTACACTGCATTTCATGGACAGAAATGCTGTTCCATGAGGGGAGTTTATTTTTAAATCTCATTCGTTATTATGAGATAATATTAGGAATTTAAAAGGACCTCCTTCCTCACTTTGTCACATGCACCTTGGTTCATATCCTGGGAGATGTAGCTACTGCAGCATCAGAAGCCTTGTTTTAAGAGGCTTTTAGAAGGTAATGTGAAGGAGGGCGAGATAGTTGTCAGAGGTCTCTGGGTAGGATTCCTGCACCATGTGAGCCAAGGGCCTGGATTTCTCACCCAATGCATGGTTTCTGTTCCAACCAACCTTTTTCCCGCTAACATACCAAAATTTTCTCTGCCTATGTAATCTCTCCCATCTATCTTATCTGCTTCTAAGCTCTCTGACTCTTCCCTTCAAAGCCAGTCTCAAACATGCTAACCATCTGAGCAAATCTCAAAAATGCAGATTGCTTGCTCCATCATTAGAGATTCCAATTCACCAGGTCTGCAGAAAAGCCTGATTATCTGGATTTTTGACAAGCCTTTTAGATGATTCTGTCACACAGTTGAAGAAGGCCACAATTCTAAGAGCCTGCAATGATATCAGAGTAAGTCTAGTGTTTTAAGTAATTATTTGTCCTGCTCATCAATAACTCTTTGAGTTTAATTGCACAATAATAGAAAATCAGTGAGTGATTTAACTCAATCAACATTCAGTTCGACTTTGCAAACACCTCTTGCTTACTTCACACAAGGCTCTGTGTGAGGCTATGAGTGTAAAAAACATAATCTCTGGCCTCCATGAACTTATTAGAGGAGATGGGTGTGTGCAGAAATCACATAATCCAGTGGTTTTAAAAGGCAGAATTCTTGGGTACTCCTAAAGCACTAGAGAGAAAGGATTCATCCTGCCTGCAAGCTTGGGAATGCTCTCAGAGGAGGCAACGTTTAAGCTACAACTGGTCTCAACAGGCATTAAAGGAGAGAGGGCATTTTAGCAGGAGGGAAACTGGCTAGCAAAGATAAGGAAATAGGAAAATATAGGCATGTTCTTGGAACCCTGAGTAGGTTGTATATAAGTAGAATATAGTTGGAATAGGTTATCAAAATAGTTTTCATTTCCATGCTTCTTACAATATTTAATTTAATCATCTCATTGGAGAATCATTCTTATTTTAAAGCCCACAGACCTACAACAAGATATTAATTTTTGGTGGGGTAACAGGATCATAGAATATTGTTGCTTTGTAGTCAGTATAGAAGGAAGTATTAGTGACTGATGAAGCCACATCCTGTAGGAAAAGAAGCATATGTAAACACTTCATGCTAAAGTGCAAAATTCTATGTGAATGTGTGGCCTTCCTTTAAGATGCATGTGCATTTTCCAGTTCTTTCAATCAGTTCTCCTACTGCCTGTTCTTCTTGTGCAGATCTGTGTTCACATTTGGGTCTTTCTTACGTGTCTCTTCTGAGGAACACCATGATCCTTGGAACGTAGCTGATTCCTTGTTCTGAGGTCAGGGAAAAGTCAGGAGAGGTCTGAGACAGCCTGTGTTTCCAAATGGCATGTGCATTTCTATAAAATGCGAGAGGCAACATTCAAAGGACAAAAAAGCTAATATAGTGCTGGCTAGTATGGCTCAGTGGGTTGAGTGCCGGCCTGTGAACCAAAGGGTTGCGGGTTCGATTCCCAGTCAATACGTATGCCTGGGTTGTGGGCCAGGTCCCCAGTAGGGGGCGTATAAGAGGCAACCACACATTGATGTTTCTTTCCTTCTCTTTCTCCTTTCCTTCTCTAAAAATAGATAAAATCTTTTTTTTTTTAGAAAGCTGATGTAAAGGGGTTCCCTTTACGAGATGAACACTGCAAAATAAAATAAATTATGTAACGTTTAATCAAAACAAATTGCAACTATCGAGGAAAAAACATCATTCCTAATGATTCACAAAAGAGAAGATTGATATAAAGTATATAAAAATGTATTGTAATATCAAAAGGGCTAATATGATAGGCCATATTTAATAATACTGATTCCTTAAATTAAGGGAATATAATTATAAATGAATATTTTGTCTCATCTCTTTAAAAATAAGTCCATACTTTATAGTTGAGCACCTGCTACTTTCTGGGTTGGCAGGGAAGAGAAACAGTGGGGACCAAGGGTAATTCTGAGGAAGGTAGGGGCTGTAAGCAGTGTAATAAAGACAGACCAGAGCTGGTGAGGCAGGGTCCTGTGGTTCACCGGCACTGGTAGTCACACAAACCAACCCAGTGGAAGAGGGGTGTGGGCCACAGTGGGTCCCAAAACGATGAATTAGCCTCATTTCTGAGACTTGTCCTTTGTCTTTGGTCAGATGAAATGTAAAAATACTACAATTACTGAAACTCTAGAGAGGCAAACCTGGGAAGAAATACAAATAAAATAGTGGTATTCAAATCTAAGATATTAAGATTTGAGGAACCAGTTTTTGTTTTGGTGTACAGACCAGTATTTTATTACTTTAGTGGTATATGTGTACTCTTTGTAAGTGTTTAAATACTTACAGATAATTTATTATGGTAGAATGTGATTTTAATAAGCAAACATTTAGAAGCATTTGCATTCATAATCAATATTTAAATATTTGGAAAGTATTAATTTGATAGATCCATATTTTAAAAATTATTTTAGTTATGAGATGTGTGCAGATATTTAGAGGGATGTTGACTGTTTAATGATTAAAGAAATGTTAATTATTTGATGCATTCATAGGACTATGAAGCTGAATATTAAATAACAAAAAGTAATGAGTCCCAAAGGATGCTCAAAGATTAAATAATTTATCGATGGTTACCATGATAGAGTTCATTTAATTGAATAAGCATACACTACATTTATGCATTTATTTATTATTGAAATATGAGTAGCATATAAATCACATATAGTTTTAAGTGTAAATATAATCATTTGATATATGTATAGTGCAAAAAACCCCTGCATTTCTGCCACCACTTTCTCCTATCCTTGCCACGTTGCTCACCTGGTCTGAGTGTGACAGGGTTGTGAATACTTTTTTCCTGTAGGAAGATTATTCCAAGTGGAATATGCTATTCAGACTATCAAGCTTGGTTCTACAGCCATTGGGGTCCAAATATCAGAGGGAGTGTGTGTAGCTGTGAAGAAGATTACCTCCCCATTCATGAAGCCAGCACCATTGAGAAAATTGTAGAGACTGATGCTCATGTAGGTTGTGTCATGAGTGGACTAATTGCTGATGCTAAGACTTTAATTGATGAAGCCAGGGTGGAGACCCAGAACCATGAGACAATGACAATGGAGAGTGTGACCCAGGATGTGTCCAATCTGGCTCTACAGTTTGGGGAAGATGCAGATCTGGGTATCATGTCTTGTCCCTTTGGAGTGGCACTGTGTTTTGGAGGAGTTGATGAGAAAGGACTCCAACTGCTTCATATAGATCCATCTGAGACCTTTGTAGAGTTTGATGCTCAAGCAATTGGCTCTGCTTCAGAGGGTGCCAAAATCTCCTTGCAAGACATTTAGCACAAGTCTATGACTCTGAAAGAAGCCATCAAACCTTTGCTCATCATCCTCAAAGAAGTAATGGAGGAGAAGCTGAATACAACTAACACAGAGCAAGCCACCGTGCATCCTGGCCAGAATTTCCACATGTTCACAGAGGAAGAGCATGAAGAGGTTATCAAGGACATTTAAGGAAGTATGATCCTCAGAGCTTCTCTGGGACAATTTCAGTTCTTCTGATTGCCCATTACTTTTATTTCCTGTTCTATTCCTTGGAAAATCTCCAGCGTATTTGCATTTTTTAATGATGTCTTTACATAAAGACAGTTATGAAATAAAGAAGAACTTAAATATTTGTTAGAGTAAAAAAATGATCACCACAGTAGGTTAACATCCATCACCACAGTTTTTGTGATGAAAACTTTTAAGATCCAATCCATTAGCAATTTTTAAACACATGGTTCAGCCACAATGCAGATTATAATTGGTAATTATAGTCACCATGCTATCCATTACATCCCAGGACCTATACCAAGAAGTTTGTACCTTTTGGCCACCCCTTACCCTTCTGTTCTCTGTATCTGTGTTTTTTTTTTGTTTGTTTTTTTTTTTAAGATTCCACGTATAAGTGTGATCATATGGTATTTAACCTTTTTTCACTTAGGATAATGAAGTTCCATTGATGTTGTTGCATATGGCAGGATTTCCTTATTTTCATGGCTAAATAATACTCCCATACATGACTTTTAAAATGGAAAAAAAAAAAAAAAACCTTAAAAATGCAAGTTAAGAACAACCCCACCTCTTTTTCCCCACCCCACTCCTTAACACATCATAGACTCCCCAAAATTACAAGACAGGTGAGTGAATCAACACATTACTCAGATGCAATGAGTGTTTGACTCCCAGCTCAGCATTTCTTCTACACCTCATGCAATAATGTGATAGAGGTACATGTGACTGGAAATAAGGAGACTTGGTCATGGAAGGCCTTGATAGTCCTAGTCACTGACACAGCTAGTGGGATATGGTGGGAAACATACTGGGAAAAAGATATGATTGATTATCTTAAGTCTGCTAATAACTAGTGTGTAATTGGAAGCAATCTCTTAACTTCCCTATGCCTGTTTCCTCAACTGTTTAATGTGGAATCTAGAATTGTATTTTCTAATGTCTCTTCCAGTTCTCTTGTTCTATGAAATACTGTGAAGGATGCTGATCTACTTCAGGAATAGAGGGAGCCTTGCTAACCCTTCAGGCCCAGCTCCTCAGCATTTATAAACAGGAGCACAAGAACCCTGGAGATGGTCCAAGAAGGCCCCACTATCTTCTTTCTTCTTCAAATTCCAGACATTAATTGAAATCTTCAGTGTTGTCTTGGTGTTCCTCCCATTTTCCTTGCTCCACCCTTTAGTTGGGCCTTTGGAAGGTGGGGAAAATGTTTGCCAGGTAGCCATCTTGCACTGGTACCTCCTCACTGAATTTTTGAGTCGTATTGCCTTACGAGGGCCTGGGGTCTTGTTCCTCTTTCTATCAGACATTCCCCTCAGTCGTTAAAGTAACAGTGTAAATAAGTGGATAAATCTAATTTTTTATCTGAATTTTTGACAATTGGATTTTTTTAAAATACAAAGTTTTCACTATCATCCAAGGGCTTCAAATGTTACCTGTCAGTAGTAGTAGCCATTGTTGTTTGTTTGTTTTCTGCTATTCCCATCCTTCCATTTTAGACAAGCTGGGAAGAGAAGATGGAGTATCTCAAGTTCTAGAGGCAGTGATAAAATTGCAATAAATAGGCTTTTGTCTTACGCCAGTGGCTCTCAAATTTTAGCATGCATCAGAATCATCCAGAGAGTTTGTTAAAACACAGCTGCTGGGCCCTATGTTTTGGCTCAATAAGTCCCGAGAACCATCACTGCCAGCAAGTTCTCAGGTGATGTCAATGATGCTAGTCCAGGGACCACACTTTGAGAGCCACAGGTCTACATGAAATACAAGACTTAGGTATTGAAAGCAGATGAATAATTTATTCATTTAATAAATATTAGTCGAATACCTACTCTGTGTCTAGTACTGTTATAAACACAGGGACATAATAATGAGCAAAAGAAATGTGGTTTCCGCCCTCGACAACCTTTTCTGATGGAATTTCCCAGTTTTTAGCTAGAGGTTTGGATTAGAAGTCTGCTCCCTACGGGAAGTCTCTTCACAGTGCTGTAGAATATCACATTCATTCCCTTCTTTGTATCTCATTGAAGTTCTCCAACACATCCAAGTCTTGCCTATAACTGGACTTTTCTCTTCCCCACCCCAGCCCATAATTATCATTTCTCCCCTTCTTTTTTACCATAGCAGTTAGGAGTCTCTAGGCGCAGAGGTGTCCAACCTTTTGGTGTTTCTGGGCCACACTGGAAGAAGAAGAGCTGTCTTGGGCCACACATTAAATACACAAACACTAATGAAAACTGATGAGCAAGGAAAAAAAAAAAGGTTTTGACTTCCGGCCAAGATGGAGGCATAGCTGGACACACTGTGCCTCCTCTCACAACCAAGATTAAGGACAACAAAAATATAGAACCCAAAAAAAGAAAACCCAACCAGGACAGAGAGAAAATTGAATTGTGTGGGAGTCGGACAACAACAATTCACCCAGACTGGTAAGAGTGGCGGAGTCAGAGGCTGGAGGAGTCCAGGCTGGTAGAATTGGATCCCGGTGGGATAAGCCAGTGATGGGCCCAGGCGCGCATTCACTCCAGGCGCACATGCAGCGGGGTTGCCCAATTCGAGTAGGCCAAGGGGGCGAACAAGGCGGTGGACCGCAGACACACATTCACGCACAGATAAACTAGGCGAAAACAGGCAGCAAGACAGACTGCGAGACGCAGGGTCCCAGTGCTGGGAAGTGAAGCCTAAAAGCACCCATTGAAAATACTTGTAGGGGCTGAGGTGCTGGGAGGGAGTCCCAGACTCACAGGAGAGTTCATTGTGGAGACCCATGGGGTCCTGGAGTGTGCGCAAGCCCACCCACCCAGGAATCAGCACCAGAAGGGTCCAGTTTGCTTGGGGGAAGCGGTGGAAGTGACTAAAATCTGGCAGAGTGGAGCAAGCGCCATTGTCCCCTCTTGGACCCTGCCCCCACATCCAGCATCACAACCCAGCAACTGGGCTGCCCTGCCCTATTGAATACCTAAGGCTCTGCCCCTCACTGCGTAACAGCCATGACAAGACAAAAACAAAAAAACCAAAAAAACAAAAAATAAAACAAAAAACAAAAAACCAAAAAACAAGGATGGTTCAAATGAGAAAACAGATCGGGGCCCCAGAACTAATTCATCTGAGCGACCAGGAGGTGGCCAACCTATCAGATGCAGAGCTCAAAGCACTGGTGATTAGGGAGCTCACAGAATTGGTTGATTTTGGTCGCAAATTAGCTGAACAAATGAAGGCTACAGTAAGTGAAATGAAGAAAAATGCCCAGGGAACCAATAGTGATGGGAGCAAAACTGAGACTCAAATCAATGGAGTGGACCAGAAGGAAGAAAGAAACAACCAAACAGAAAAGAAGGAAGAAATAAGAATTCAAAAAAAATGAGGAGAAGCTTAGGAACCTCCAGGACATCTTTAAACATACTAACATCCAAATTATAGGGGTACCAGAAGGGGAAGAGGAAGAGCAACAAGTGGAAAACTTATTTGAACAAATAATAAAGGAGAACTTCCCCAATCTGGCAAAGGAAATAGACTTCCAGGAAGTCCAGGAAGCTAAGAGAGTCCCAAAGGTGGACCCAAGGAGGAACACACCAAGGCACATCATAATTACATTAGCCAAGATTAAAATGAAGGAGAGAATTCTAGAAGCAGCAAGGGATAAAGGCAGAGTCACCTACAAAGGAGTTCCCATCAGACTGTCAGCGGATTTCTCAAAAGAGACCTTCCAGGCAAGAAGGGGCTGGACAGAAGTATTCCAAGTCATGCAAGGCAAGGACCTACATCCAAGATTACTCTATCCAGCAAAGCTGTCATTTAGAATGGAAGGGAAGATAAAGTGCTTCCCGGATAAGGTCAAATTCAAGGAGTTCATCATCACCAAGCCCTTATTATATGAAATGTTAAAGGGACTTATCTAAGAAAAAGAGGATAAATATGAAGAGTAAAAAGACAGCAAACTCACAGGTATTAACAACCACACCTAAAACAAAAGCAAACTAAGCAAACCACTACAACAGGAGCAGAAACACAGAAATGGAGATCACATGGAGGGTTAGCAACAGGGGAGTGGGAGGAGGAGAGAGGGGGAAAAGGTACAGAGAACAAGTAGCATAGACGGTAGGTAGAAAATAGACAGAGGGAGGGCAAGAATAGTGTGGGAAATGTAGAAGCTAAAGAACTTATGACACATGGACATGAAGTAAAGGGGGGAATGTGGGTGGGAGGGGGTGTGAAGGGTGGAGGGGAGAGAATGATGGGGGAGAAATGGGACAACTGTAATAGCATAATCAATAAAATATAATTTAAAAAGGTTTTAAGTAAGTTTATGGTTTTGTATTGGGCCACATTCATAGCCATCAGCCTGCAGGCCGTGGGTTGGACACCCCTGCCCTAGAGTATCGTTTACCTTTTATTCTACACTGTTTTATGTTTCTATCTGCTTCATCTGTGCCCTCACTGTTGAGAGCAACTACAAGGAATTTCTTTGCAACTCCAGCTCTCAGCTCTTCCTTGGACACTCTAGGAGCTAAGCATCAGCTTTCTGATAGATTTCCCTTGGAATCCCCAAGTTTGGAGGAGGTGGAGCAGGATAAAAATCGCTATCACCGCCAACAACTACCTGTTAGACCACATGGTCAGGCAGTGTTTGTAGTGGCTGGGGTAAAGAGATTGGAGACCAGGGAAAAAACCGAGTGTTTGGTTTAGGATTTTGCTAACTGAGAAAGAGGCAAGAGTGGTTAATTTCCCTTTCAGAACAGAATTCACCTTCTAAATGGGGTTTCTGTCAAAAAAAAATGTAATGTGGTCAGGAGCTATGGAATCAAATGACCATTGTTTTTTCTTGTCTAGTATATCTTAATGTTGTTAAAAATTAGTTCTAAACCAGTTATAATTGAACTAATAGGTCTGAAATAATTTTTATTACAATTGGATTAATCAGAAATTAACAGCCATAATCTGGTTCAAATATATTAAAACAACAATGAAACCCTATTAAGGCTGAAATAGATTGTTACATAGCCATAAAAGAACAGTGCTTTAAAGCTGGAAGAATCTTTGACATCATCCAAGAATAGCAGTATCAAGTACTTAAGTGTGGCTATTGACCCGCCCTAATCTAGTCTGAATTTTTACTCTGCCACTTACTGTGGCATGAGATCTTGGGAAAATTTCTTCAGGTCTCTGAGCCTCCGTCTCCTTTATGTAAAGATTTTAAAAAAGCACAACTTACTAAAAGAATTACTGGGAGAAATAAATGGTGGTATAAAAATGTGCATGGAGGGCTAGTGTACTGCCTAGCCCATAGTAATAGCTAAATGGCAGTTACTGTGTAGTTTAACCCTTTCATTTTACAGATGAAGAAACTGAGGCTCAGGTGTTGCAATGATTTAGGTACAGAGCTAAGACAAAAAATAGAATTTCTGAATTCCCTTTATTCAAGGTAATTTACTATTAATCACTCACTCTATAATTTGGGTCTTTCTAGTAAATAATTTGTGAAAACTAGGATAGTGAACTGAGCTAAAATACATTTTTCCACTTTATGTAAAAATTAGGTTTCAAGTTGTGTGTGTGTGTGTATGTGTGTATATATATGTTTATATACACACGTATAAAACCTACTTATGAAAAAGACTATCTCCAATCTCTTCAACAGTATCACTTAAAAAGTCAATCATAGACATTATTTGTTGCAACTCAAACTTATTTAATTGAAAGGTCTTATTCTTTGCAACATTAATTTGAATGTTGATTAAATAAATTTGAGCTGTGGTGTATATATCTGTATACTCAATAAAAATTGCTGCCTTCTAGTCACACAGCCCCATCAATACAGGAAATCACCACCCCCAGAGATCCCTGGGGGTGGTTGTCTCTAGTGAATAATTTCAGTGAGACCAAAGTCATTACACCAAACGCATCTAGGTCGGTTTTTTAAAACTTATGATGGTGAAAATGTCCTTCAAACTCTTAGATAATCTTAAGTACAGAGTCTGCATGGCACTTACTGTCTTCCAGAAACTGTAGCCAACATTAGTCAACCTGAGAGTTCCTCCTTCTGTTCAGCAATAGAGGGCGGGGAAGTTATGGCTTGTTTGCTTTTCAATGTAAACACAATCGGATTCCAGGTAGTTTACCTAGTCCAGATGGAAGCCAGTTGCCGTGGACATAATAGATATTCAATATATGGTCACTGAGTTGAAAGGGTCAAAAGTGTATGGTAATTCATTCATGTTGGTTGTGTTGATAAAAATGATTAAAATTTCATTTTAAAGAATGATTCCATGGAGCATATGCCCAAGAGGAAGCCTTGATCTAATAAAAAAGAAACAGAAAGCTGGATGAATTTTTTCCAAGACAATATGATTCTGGATAAAAGATGTATTAGTCAGGATGATTTGGCTTGCAAGAGACAAACAACCTACTTGAGAAGAAAGAGGAAATGTACTGGCTTATAAACCCATAAAAAGATGGCATGAGGCTGGCTGAAATCAGGGACTGGGGTGCTACTGACTTTCTCCATTTGTTCTCAGACCAGCTTTTCCACCAGGCAGGAGGCCTGTCTGCCACCAGCTATAGGTTCATATTCTTTATAGCCTCGGGAAGAGAGAAAAGAAATTCTCTCCACCCTGCTCCAGTTGAAATAACCCAAGGAAAGACTTTGAAAGTCCTGCTTTAAGCCACATGCCAACCATGGACAATTGCCATGGCCAGGGATGTGAGGTAGCCATGAACAGGGGTACCCTTGTGAGTATTTTTTAAGATTATTTATTTTTAGAGATGAGGAAGAGAGAGAGAAGGAAAGGGAGAGGAACATTAGTGTGAGAGAGGAACATCAATCAGTTCAGTTGAGAGGCAACTAGGGACCTGACCCTGCAACCCAGGCATGTGCCCTGACCGGGAATCGAACCAGTGATCTTAGGGTTTGCAGGCCTGTGCCCAATCAACTGAGCTACACAAGCAAGGGCCCACTGCTGGTATTTACTGAATGCTTCCTTTGTGCCAGGTCCACACACTTTTTCATTTATTTCTAAGGTAAGGATCAAGACTATAGAAGGTGTCTATAGAGACACATTGAATTATCCTGAGGGACACAAGGGAGGCTGGCCTGGAAGAAGAAAGGGGTCGCCAATAAGTCACATATGAAAATGAAAATCTGGACACACACAGCAAAGCACCTCTTCCTCCATTCCTGAATCAACAGGCACAAAAGTGAACTCCAAAGGCGATCTCCTTCACTACCACCTCCAGCCCCGAGCACGCTCCGAGCTGGTGTGGATCCAGGTTTTAAAGGGTATGAAGTTAATACAAGTTGGGGGAGGTCCCTTTTTTTATGAAAAAGAATACCAAAACAGTTTACCTTTGCAAAGTTTACATCAACGTAAGACCATCTGAACATACCATTAGTGCCCCTTGGCTGTGTCCCTGTCAAAGAGGAATCTGAAATAGAAGCTTCCTTGGCCTCATGACACAGCTGCCTCTGGCAACACTGATCACAGCAAACTGGGTTGGAACCAGGATTTAAATGGACATCTCAGGTCTCAAACGCCCACTCTTTTCTTAGAATACCGCCCAGGCAGACCCCTCCCCACTAGCTTTTGAGAACTTCTAAACTTCAAGCCCTTTACTAATTTGGATTGCCCTGCCACCTCAGTTAACTCAGATACTGGAAATGCATCATTTTTATAATTATCTGAAACTGGCTCCCACCCATCCCACACATGATTTTTCCTTTTTTAACAAAATGTCACTGACTAAACAGAAATGGGTTTGAGAACCCCACTTAGTCTAAGGCAAACTCTTTGGCTTCAGTGTCATGGACTTGAACCTAATGTTCCCATCCACGGCACTGCTGAAACTGATAGTCTAGTCATGTAGGGGATTTTCCTGACTCCGTGTCTGTCTCCCCATGGCTGTTTATTTGTACTTCTGTCTGCTTTGGTTTGGGACATTGACCTTATAAGTTGCTTCCCCAGCCTAAGCCAGAGAACTAGGAGTTTCCCTCTGTGCTCCTCACAGCCAACTAAAAGGAATTGGCTCTTGATCTACACTGTTTGACTGAAGAGGAAGAGGTAAAAGGAGATGGAGAGGGGGATGGGGAGGGAGAGGGAGAGAGTCTTTTAAAATCAGTGCCAAGCCAGCTGCGCCTCTCTGGACAGCTGAGTCATAGACATTCAGGCAGTTCGGTCGGAAGGCACACTGTCCATGCTAACTCTTGGGTTCCGGCTAGAGCAGATGATAGTTAAATAAAAAGGGAGGCGGGATAAGAAAAGAAAGCCACAATTTAATCTCAGATAACACTTAACTCTGAGACTCCCTGTGATCAGAAGTGAACAACAAGAAGCTGGTTTCCCTTCAGATGAAACTTCATCCTCATGTGGTTAGTCAAGAATCTCTTAAAGAAATCTGAGCATTGCTATTTGGTTTTTTAATACATAAATTATAATAATTGCTAGAAGATGCTGGCTGACACCTCCTTATTGGAACTGGCTAAAGGTTGCCTTAAAATATCAACCACTGAGTCACAAATTTCACGATCAGCTGTGTTGTAGCTGGATCTGGCAGTCCCATAAGATAAAAGAAGGTCATTACAGAAATGGTTAGAGTGACGGTTATACGTCTGAAGTTTGCCTGAAATGAGAACGTAATCTCCAGAGTATGGCAAGGGAGGCTTGAAAGAAGTCTAAGGAACATAGATACGAGCAGAGTGGACCACCTCTATTTTGGGCAGGGAATTCCCTCCAGGCGGCATGTCCTTGGCAGTGGAACAACATATGCCCCTAGCAGTGTGGCTTACTCATAGGGGCCACAGGAGAATCTTCATGGAATCTATCAGCTGCTTGCTGTCACCTCTTAGTTCAGCAGCTAGTGAGAGGCCTGTGTGTCCATCTTGTCACCCCAAAGCTCTAAGTAACCCCCAGATCTGCTCTTTCCAATTCTACACACAGAGGATGGAGTATTTCAGAGGAAAACCACAGTGCCATGCCAATAGGATTTCTTATAAATGCTCTCTATTGAGACCCAGCTGAGACCAAGGCTGGGTAGTGATTTTTTAATTCATATCTTCTTACTGCTGTCTTGTTCTTCTTTTCTAGATGTAGACTAGACAGATAAAAAAAGTGTGCATGTGTATGTGTAACAAAGAGATAAGCACCATGGCCTCTTCTCTACTAATGACCTGGGTACCCTCTTACCTGAGGCCTCTGCTGCCATCTCTTCTCTTTATTCTCCCCAACTCCAATCCCATTTTGCTCTAGGGAAGTGGCTCTCCACTCTAGCTACACTGGAATTATCTAGGGCACTTTAAAAAAGTGTAGATACCAGGGCCCCACCCAACCTGCAAATTCTATATTTAGATTATCTAGAGTATGGCCCAGCAAGGGTCATCTGTACTGTACTGTTTTAAAGAGGTGAGGCACTGGTTTCACATGATAACCACTGGCCATCATAATCTTCCATTTTACATGTCAAAGGAAGAAGCAAATCACTCGGTCTTTTACCTAGCAAACTTGTGCACTGACCACAAAGTGGTCGAATTTAAGAAGTGAAAGATATCTGATCAACACGTTATGAGTTATGCTGATGACTGGATCTCTTCCACTTCCTAGATTATGTGTTCACTGCTGCACTTCAGCCTTCGGCTGGTTAGCAGGATGGGTACCATCTGACAGTAGTACCTTCTGGGGCTTACGTACTTTGAGAAGACAATTTTAAAAATGAGATGTATTGTCAGAAGTCTTCCTGGTTCAAGTCTAAAATGAATTCTGACTCTTTTCACTGTAATTTATGTAAAGCAGTTCTTGTAAAAGAGAAGTGAGCAAAACTTGCTCACTAACTTTCTTTAGTTTAAGTAAATAAGACCACATAATAAAAAAAGTTCAGAATCATCTATATAGAAGCAACACAAAGTTTCAAAAAATGGGTCTGAAGTCAGTCTTTCCTTCTGGCCACGTGACTTTGGCTTCTAACTTAACTCTTCTGTGCCTTAGCTTTCTCATCTGTAAGATGAAGATGACACTTGTGCCTAATAAGAGTGCCTTAATTATAGGAATAGGTGACTTGATGTGTGTAAAGCACCTAGAACAGTGTTGGCATAGGGCAAGTGCTTAATACATCTTTATTATTATCTGAACCATAGACATCACTTTGTGATCAATGCCAAACTCAGCTTGCAGATCTATTTTACCTGGCCCACACAAATGAGTCTAATTTTGATATTTGAATGCCTTTACTAAGGCTCTATTTTGCCTCAGGCCCCACCTTTCCCTATTGTGTCCTAATTGGCCCTGAGTCTGAAATGCAGATGCAACGAGGGCTGAAATTGTCAGTGTCATGTTTCAGTGCTGACTCATCAGTGCCTAGCAGATAGATGTGCCTTCCTCACAGTTGAATAAAAAGCAAGTTTGCACACACACAGCGAATCCTTTCTGCAATAAATCCTGCAAACAGCTGTCCATCTTCCACATCAAAATCTCCATGACAGAGTGTTCTCTACCTCTCCTTTGGTGTGTGGACATTTCTGCTAGTTGGGAGTTTATTTGTACATTGAGTCCAAGTTTTTTGGATTCTCATTCACTTCTCTGATATTTTGAAACTATTGAAGAAAATATAGTACATGCCTCTTACTTGACAGTGAAAGGAATTAATAACCAGGAAACCCAGTGATTCTCATGACATCATGACCCATGGTTGGGATCCCAGCCTATGAGCCCACACTTTCCTTGGGAATCAGCACACACCTTTATGATTTGGGGGTCTCTAGTGCCTTGAAATATCAGTTCCTCTAACAATCACTCAACCATCAAAGCTTTATTCCTTTGAATCCTGAAGAGCTTTTCAAATCTACTGGATAATCTTCTTTTGAAATGCAATTATGAGGTCCTTTATCAACCAACACCCCATTTATTAATTAATCCTTTGGTAAGGGCAAAGATGAACAAGAAGAATGGGGCATGGGGTAAGCCCTGAGGGAAGAAACACATGTTTAGAGGATGGGTGTCAGGAAGGAGAACAGAAGAAGTGGGCACTGAAGCCAAGCCTCATCTACTTCACAAGAAAGCCAGGCACTACCCAGATCCACATGTGGTCTGATTAGAATATTGCTCAATGTCCCTTGGGGAAGGGATGGAGGTGGGGGACAGGCAGTGGCTAATTTAATATAATCAACATGCAGTAGGCTTATTCACCATTAAAGGAAAAAAGAAAGAAGAAGAAAAAAATCCATTAATATACTTTCTAGAATCTCAATCCTAGCTGGAAATGGTTTTAGGGAAAGTGAGATGATGCAAGTCCAGCTCAGCTGGACTCACCCTCATTCCCTGGCTCTGCATCAAACAATAGAAATCTTTCATCAGGAATTATATCTCTCTGTTTTTCTTTCTCCCCCTTTCTCTCTGGAGTAGTGACTCTTAAACTTTTTTGATCATGGTCTCTTCAAGGCTCTGGTAAAAGTTATAAATCCTTTCCCAGAAAAAGTGCACAAACATGGAGAATTTTGCATACAACCTCAGGCAATACCCTCACCCTCACTCAAACCATTGTTAATTAGCCCAAATTAGGAATCTTGTCTTCATGGTTGTATCATCAGTGATTGGTACATAGTAAGATCTCAGTTCATTTTTGTGGAAGGCAGGCAGGCAGGGAGGGAGGGAGGGAGAGAGGGAGGAGAAAGGAAGGGAGGGAGGGAGGGAGGGAGGGAAGGGCGAGGGAGGGATGAAGGAAGGAAAGAAGGAAGGAAGGAATCCATGGATTTTTTTAGAACTCTTTAAAATTTCCAATTCAATAGTGGGGAATTAGGTGAGAAGGTTGATCTAGACTTACTTCACAGGTAGCCCTCTTTTGTGATAGTGTGGTCAACAATTAGAGTAACATGGGGCTAGCCATTGATCTGTATTTGATTATTTTACACAATATTCATATTCTTGGAAAAATGGTCATGATGTTGGACCTGTTTAAGACCTGTATAAAGACAGAAAAATTAGCTGAAGTAATTGAGGACCTGACAAATAGGATAAAAGATCTTAGAGAATTCAGAGATGTTTGAAATGGAGATTTCAGCAGCATCCTTGCTTTCTCCCTCTTCCATGCCTGATTCTTCCTGGGAGCAGATGGAGGTGAGAGGAGAACCTGCAAGAAAAAAGTCTTATAGTAGGTAGGCACCCAATGGGAAGACATGGCTAGTGTATGGTAGAATTTCCCTGAATCACAATTTCTCTTAGAAGTTGGTAAGTCAGTGTCCAGGATTGACTTGCTTATTTTAATTAGCTTCTTGAGCACAAATCTGTTGGTTTATCCTTCTGGCTCCATTCATACCTGCACTGGTAATACAATACAATGGTTTTTCCTTTGGGGAATGACTATGCTCAAACTCTAAATTCTAGGTCCATGTAGTTATGGTTATCTGACCCATCCCTTTATCTCTAGGGATACCATGTGGACCAGAGCTGGCCAATCAGTGTATTACAATCTTTCATAATAACTGACTTTCAGGAACCATGAGACCTAAGTCCAACCAATGACAGCGAATTCTGAGATGCCTGTAAGAGTTACTGGACTGGAAGCCAGGGGGATATAAACCTGGGTCTGCTGGGGGACATAAACCTGTGTCTGCTGGGGGACATGAATAGAGAAGACATGTGTGTGTAGGAGCCAAGACAAAAGAAAGTAGGACAGAGATGGAGAGCAATCAGGTCCTGGAGGCTCTTCCATCCTCCTCTCCTCATGTTTTTCATGTTCTTTTCTGTTTGGTAAACATTTGATCTTAAGCCACTTTGAATTGAGTTTCTGTTCTTATGAATAAAAGAGTCATGTCTGCTATTTTTCTCTGACCTCTCATTTTTTGGTAAGAACCTACCACTGTGACTCTGACTTTTGTAGATTCCCCCCTCTCTCCCTATTTTATTATGTTAATGCTTTCTTTTCTGTCTTTAACAAAGCTGTTTTTCATTATGGAGTCTGAATAAGAAGGAGGTGCTCAGGGAGTGATGATGCAGATGGTGAAGAAGGGAGTGATGAGACAGTAAGGTCTCATATTGGACCATTCCCGGGAAACTGTTCCTGGAGTTTGAGGTGTTCGAGAGTCCAGAAGACCTCATGGAAAGCTGGAAAGGAGCAGGGTCCTCTGCCCAAAGATACTGGTATGCAGAACTTCAATTGATGAGATTAGCACTTAGGTTAACCCACACTGAGCAGCCTGCCAATTTAGTATTGAACATAACATGTGCCAGTGATTGTGAACTTGAAAAACAGAAAAGGGTAGTATGTGCTTAGGAAAAATGGTAGCAACATTTCGCAACTTTTCAGGGCAGAAATACTGCATTACCAAAAAGCCCATAGAATTAAAAAAAAATGAATGAATAAAAGTGATGATTATGAGTTCTTAAGTTCAATTTAGCATATTATGCTTAAGAAAGCGCAGCATGCACAATATATCTTAATACTATTTAAATCGACTCCAATCATGCATAATTTTCAAAGGATTTGGTATGGAAAAACAAAGTTTGAGCCCTGGCTGGTGTGGCTCAGTGGATTGAGAGCCGTCTGGGAAGCAAAGCGTTGCCAGTTTGATTCCGTCAGGGCACATGCCTGGGTTGCAGGCCAGGTCTCCAGCAGGGGGCGCGTGAGAGGCAACCACACATTGATGTTTCTGTCCCTTCTCTCTTTCTCCCTCCCTTCTCCTCTCTCTGGGAATAAATAAAGAAAATCTTTTAAAAAATAAAATTTGAATATCTGAGCAATTTGCTTGTACACACTTCTTTCTGTGATGATGCCTGATAAATGAAACACTGTTGCATTAGGCTTTGTCCCACCCAAACATGAGTTCTGTAAAATATTTCTTATAAAGTTTATTCTAAATGATCCTAGGAGAATATTTTTACATTTTAAAGTAAAAGTTATATCTGAAATGCAATCTAGTAGGCAAAAAAATGAGAGCTCCAGTCACCAATAGCCTAGAAACCAAATATTAATGACCAGTGGCCAGGGTAATAGTGAGGTATCCAGTACTGGTTGCTCAAGGCTATGTCTCTTCTTTCTCAGCCAAATAACCCCTTTCACATTTAGGTCTTGTAAAACAGTGCCCCCAAACATCAAACCCCAAGAAAGTGGGCCTCTGAGGACTGTCGAGAGAGAGCAGGATACCTCATCCTGTCCTCTGACACAGCTAGATAAAGGGCCCTTAGTCCTATTTAAGAATCAAGAAATTAAGAAGCCCACCCATCTAGTCAGAGGAAAAGGCCCAGACGAGACTCAGAAATTCCTGGCTTCAACAAATTCATTTGCTGCTTCTCATCAAGTCCTACAGTCAACCAAATGGTGAGGGATTGAAGCCTTTAAACATGAGCCAGACAACATGTCAACCAGCACCACCTAGTGGAAGAGAAGGATTACTCAGCTGACAACCTTTCTGCAACATTCTTGCAAGGTTGCTTTTTCACTCAACTTGGGAGACCTGATTCCGCATCAGATGTCCATGCTGGATCAGTTGGAAAGTTACAAGAAATAAAGATAGATATGCCCAGGACTGAGAATATTCTGGCCTATGGAATGCTCCAGAAATATGGAGAATGAGAACTGATATGGTTTAATGTCATTAGCCATTATCAGGATTTAAATTTATAAAATTAGGAGGCATATATTCTAACATGCCCCAGGATAGTATTTATTATATTTAAAAGTAAAAACCAACACTGGCCTGGTGGCTCAGCTGGGGTGTTGTCCTGTACACCAGAAGGTCTTGGGTTCAATCCCAGTCAGGGTACTTATGGCAGGCAACTGATCCATGTTTCCCTCTCACACTGATGTCTCTTTCTCTGTCTCTCTCTTACCCTCACCCTCTCTCTCTCTCAAATCAATAAGCATATCCTCCAGTGAGAATTAAGAGATAAATTTTAAAAATAAAAGTAAATGCCACACTTAAAATATAATCTCATGGGGGAAATAGGAGAAAAGGCCAAGATATTTAGAGAAACATTGGAGATTGGCTCTCCCATTTTCCTCCATCCAGTGACCATTTGGATTCAGTCAGTGGAAGGGAGGTTTGAGAATGTGTTGCTGAACAAGTGATCAAGTAGACAGGAGCTAATCTGGAATCTCCCTCTTGAAAACTGTGCTCCAACCCTTAACACAGAACCAGAGAAACTGTGATTCCTGCCTATAGCTCTCTTCACTGTGGCTGGTAGGTTGGGAAAACATTTTAATTGTAATTACAAACCACCTCTTGTCCCAGATACCACTAGAATGGCCTGACTGATGTCTGGCTTTGAACTCCAAGCACGTATGTATAATTAGAACTCAAGCATAAATGAGCAAAAACCCAACTGGGACTAGCAGAGTCAGGGAAGAAGTAGTTTATTGGAAGGCTTCTGAAGATATTTTATACAATCAAAGAAATAGTTGAACCACAAACTGTGGAAAGGGAAAAGGTGCCTCTGGACCTCTGGAACAATGGGAACCAGGGGCTCTCTTGTCTCATCCTGGTCTCTGTCTGGGCCAGTTTCACTTGTTCTCAGAGTGAGCTAGCTTTCCCTTTGTGGTGGGAAACATGTCCATCCAAATTGGTCTTCTTACAGCTCTGCCCCTTAAGGGGCTGGTCCCCTCAGCTCTGTTGGTTAAAATTCCCTGGAGAGACTGATTGGCCTGGCTAAGGTCAGATGCCTATGGATGCTGTGCTGATAATGCTGCAGGTGTCCCTACAAATGACAAAACAATGGCATTTTGGAATCACCACTTCAACCTCTCACTAGCCAGTTCCTCAAAGTAGGACTCCTACTTCTTTTGGGGACTCCTTCCAAAACATGATGCATTTTACATTCCTGACCACCCAGAACTCAACAGGGATGGGCCACGTACTAGAGGCAATCTCCAGATCAGCTGCTGAGGGTCCAAATCATACCCACATTCACATGGGAGAGCAAGACTGTTCTAAACATAAGAATGTTGACCTAGAACTGAACAGAATCATAATGCTGCATGTTCATTGGACTAACACAACAGAAAGTGTTTCAACCTGGGCCTTTTCTACCAGGAAACACCAGAGGAAATGTGTTTGTACCTATGCCCAGGCTCTTTGGGGGGCGAGAGGGGCTATCTTTTAGGAGGTCATAGGAGTTGGATTTGAGAGCAGAAAATCTAGGCCTTCCTGTGCATGCATGTCCATCCCTGAGTCAGGTCTCAAGGTTTCAAAACCAGAGCCTATGAGCAGCATGGCTGTCCTTTGAGCTTTTGCTCCCCTTGCCTGGAAAGTTGCCACCCTTTACCCTCAGACTGTAAGTCTGGGTCCAGATTAAGTGCAGCTTGAGTCAAATAGTTCTCAAAAGTGACAAGTAGAAATGGTGGACTGAACCTTCAAATGGTTGAATTAGTGTGCTCTTGTCCTAGTTTTTAGCTAGTGTGGGTAACTGTCTTGAAAATCAATCTAATACAAGATAGCATTCTTAATTGTAATTATTATTTATCAGGGTAGAAAAGACTCTAGGGTAACATCAATTTACTCCTCTTTATTCTGTTCATATAAAGATTCCTTAGTCAGTAATTGCAGTGAACCCAGAAGACTGAGTGATGATGAGAGGGAAGAGATCAATTAAGGAATGATACATAAGAGCCCCAAATAAGGGTAACTAATTTCACAATCATTGTGAATATTTTATATTCAAAAGCTAATACATAATGATATTTAAAAGGAAACTCATCCAATAATTGAAAAATCGTTAGCGAAAGATAGAGACATACCATCTTTGGTGGAAAATAAAACATCATTAAACCAACAAGATAAGAAAGTTAACTGAAAGAAAGCCAAGAGGGTTACCAGCAGAAGGGGACTTGGATGGGAAGTGGACAGGCTGCATCACACTTTATGAAGCCAACAAGCCATTGAAATAAAAGTCTGTCTTAGGTGGGACTGTGGTAAAGGCTGATGAGATTGAAAGGGGGGAAACCATAGATTCGAGTACAGGTTAGATCACATAATAGGCAATATTTGTGATTATTACAACGAAATACTTCACTGCAAGCCCTAATTTTCTTCTATAAAATAATTGCTTTCCGATACAGAGAAGAATTTTCAATTCATTGGTTGGTGCTAAAAGCATACTTGCTGGCTCAAGCATAAAAATATCAGCAACCACAAAATAAATTAAAGTCAATTCTTTGTACATGTAATTTCATAAAAGTCACCACTCTAGTAAAGATGATGGAACTGGCACCTTTGGAGCAATGCATATTTCACATTTTTTAAAATTACTTTATTGTTGTTTAATTACAGTTGTCTGCATTTCCCCCTCCCCCACCCCAGCTAAACCCACCTCCTTCCCTTGCTTCCACCCTCCCCCTTGGTTTTGTCCATGTGCCCATTACAGTAGTTCCTGAAAACCCTTTTTCCCACTGTCCTCTCCCCCTCCCCAATGGCTATGGTTAGATTGTTGTTAATTTCAATGTCTCTGGTTATATTTTGCTTGCTTTTTTCTTTTTTTAATATTTAAATATTTTTATTATATTTTAATGATTATGCTATTACAGTTGTCCCATTTTTCCCCCGTCATCCCCCTCCACCCTGCACACACCCTCCCACCCACATTACCCCCTTTAGTTCATGCCCAAGTGTTGTAAGTTCTTTAGCTTCTAAATTTTCCACATGATTCTTGCACTCCCCCTGTCTGTTTTCTACCTCCTGTCTATGCTACTAATTTTCTTTACCTTTTCTCCCTCTCTCCTCCTCCCACTTCCCTGTTGCAAACCCTCCATGTGATCTCCATTTCTGTGTTCCTGTTCCTGTTCTAGCTGTTTGCTTAGTTTGCTTTTGTTTTAGGTGTGGTTGTTAATATCTGTGAGTTTGCTGTCTTTTTACTGTCCTATTTTTTATCTTCTTTTTCTTAGATAAGTCCCTTTAACATTTCATATAATAAGGGCTTGGTGATGATGAACTCCTTTAACTTGACCTTATCTGAGAAGCACTTTATCTTCC